>WNWK01008816.1:62500-81621 GCA_009830355.1 Cherax destructor | reverse complement strand
GGGTGGTTGCTATCTACCAGCCTACTACCACAGGACGGTAGTACCTCCTGGGTGGTTGCTATCTACCAGCCTACTACCACAGGACGGTAGTACCTCCTGGGTGGTTGCTATCTACCAGCCTACTACCACAGGACAGTAGTACCTCCTGGAGTGGTTGCTATCTACCAGCCTACTACCACAGGACGGTAGTACCTCCTGGGTGGTTGCTATCTACCAGCCTACTACCACAGGACGGTAGTACCTCCTGGGTGGTTGCTATCTACCAGCCTACTACAGGACGTAGTACCTCCTGGATGGTTGCTATCTACCAGCCTACTACCACAGGACGGTAGTACCTCCTGGGTGGTTGCTATCTACCAGCCTACTACCACAGGACAGTAGTACCTCCTGGGTGGTTGCTATCTGCCAGCCTATCTCCACAGGACGGTAGTCTCTCTTGAGTGGTTCTATCTACCAGCCTACTACAAGGCAGTGTACTCCCTGGGTGGTTGCTATCTAAGCCTGCTACCACAGGACGGTATAGGTACACCTGGGGGTTTCTTCACCAGTGTCCCACATGGACTAGTACCTTGGGTGTTCTAGTGTACCAGCTCTCCATAGGACACTATGGTCCTCATGAGTGTACTACGCCTACTACAGGAGTAGTACCTGGTGGTTGCTATCTACAGCACTACCACAGGAGTAGTACCTACTGGTGTCTCATAGCTACTACCAAGACGGTAGTACCTCCCTAGGGGTTTGTCTCATAGTGTACACATGGCGGTAGTACCTCTGGGGTTCATATTACACTACTACCATAGGACTATGAGTCTCATAGTGTACACTATGGCTCTCATAGTGTACATATGGTCTCCATAGTGTACCTATGGTCTCCATAGTGTACACTATGGTCTCTCATAGTGTACACTATGGTCTCATAGTGTACACTATGGCTCTCATAGTGTACCTATGGTTTCATAGTGTACACTATGGTCTCTCATAGTGTACACTATGGTCTCATAGTGTACACTATGGTCCTCATAGTGACACTATGAGTCTCTCATAGTGTACACTATGGTCCTCATAGTGTACACTATGGTCTCATAGTGTACACTATGGTCTCATAGTGTACACTATGGTCTCTCATAGTGTACACTATGGTCTTCATAGTGTACACTATGGTCTCATAGTGTACACTATGGTCTCTCATAGTGTACACTATGGTCTCTAGTGTACACATGGCATGTGTACACTATGGTCTCTCATAGTGTAACTACTCTATAGATGGTCTCATAGTGTACACTATGGTCTCTCATAGTGTACACTATGGTCTCATAGTGTCACTTGGTCTCTCAGTGTCACTATGGTCTCTCATAGTGTACACTATGGTCTCCATAGTGTACACTATGGTCTCTCATAGTGTACATAGCTCTCATAGTGTACTATGGTCTCTCATAGTGTACACTATGGTCTCTCATAGTGTACACTATGGTCTCTCATAGTGTACACTATGGTCTCTATAGTGTACACTATGGTCTCTCATAGTGTACATATGGTCTCTCATAGTGTACACTATGGTCTCTCATAGTGTACACTATGGTCTCTCATAGTGTACACTGTGGTCTCTCATAGTGTACACTGTGGTCTCATAGTGTACACTATGGTCTCTCATAGTGTACACTGTGGTCCCCATAGTGTACACTGTGGTCCTCTCATAGTGTACACTGTGGTCTCTCATAGTGTACACTGTGGTCTCTCATAGTGTACACTGTGGTCTCTCATAGTGTACACTGTGGTCTCTCATGTAGTGTACACTATGGTCTCTCATAGTGTACAATGTGAAGCTCTCATAGTGTACACTAGTGGTCTTCTCATAGTGTACACTATGGTCTCATAGTGTACACTATGGTCTCTATAGTGTACACTATGGTCTCTCATAGTGTACACTATGGTTCTCATAGTGTACACTATGGTCTCATAGTGTACACTATGGTCTCATAGTGTACACTATGGCTCTCATAGTGTACACTATGGTCTCTCATAGTGTACACTATGGTCTCTATAGTGTACACTATGGTCTCTCATAGTGTACACTTGGTCTCTCATAGTGTACACTATGGTCTCTCATAGTGTACACTATGGTCTCATAGTGTACACTATGGTCTCTCATAGTGTACACTGTGGTCTCTCATAGTGTACACTATGGTCTCTCATAGTGTACACTATGGTCTCTCATAGTGTACACTATGGTCTCCATAGTGTACACTATGGTACTACCATAGTGTACACTATGGTCTCTCATAGTGTACACTATGGTCTCTCATAGTGTACACTATGGTCTCTCATAGTGTACACTATGGTCTCATAGTGTACACTATGGTCTCATAGTGTACACTATGGTCTCATAGTGTACACTAGGGTTTCTCATAGTGTACACTATGGTCTCTCATAGTGTACACTATGGTCTCTCATAGTGTACACTATGGTCTCTCATAGTGTACACTATGGTCTCATAGTGTACACTATGGTCTCATAGTGTACACTATGGTTCTCATAGTTACACTATGGTCTATTCTCATAGTGTACACTATGGTCTCTCATAGTGTACACTATGGTCTCATAGTGTACACTATGGTCTCTCATAGTGTACACTATGGTCTCATAGTGTACACTATGGTCTCTCATAGTGTACACTATGGCATTACATCTCATAGTGTACACTATGGTCTCTCATAGTGTACACTATGGTCTTCATAGTGTACACTATGGTCTCATAGTGTACACTATGGTCTCATAGTGTACACTATGGTCTCATAGTGTACACTATGGTCTCTCATAGTGTACACTATGGTCTCTATAGTGTACACTATGGTCTCCATAGTGTACACTATGGTCTCATAGTGTACACTATGGTCTCATAGTGTACACTATGGTCTCTCATAGTGTACACTATGGTCTCATAGTGTACACTATGGTCTCATAGTGTAACACTATGGTCTCTCATAGTGTACACTATGGTCTCATAGTGTACACTATGGTCTCTCATAGTGTACACTATGGTCTCATAGTGTACACTATGTCTCTCATAGTGTACACTATGGTCTCATAGTGTACACTATGTCAGTAACTATGTCTCTCATAGTGTACACTATGGTCCCCATAGTGTACACTATGGTCTCTCATAGTGTACACTATGGTCTCTATAGTGTACACTATGGTCTCATAGTGTACACTATGGTCTCTCATAGTGTACACTATGGTCTCATAGTGTACACTATGGTCTCTCATGAAAGTGTACACTATGGTCCAGTGTACACAGGTCTCATAGTGTACACTATGGTCTCTCATAGTGTACACTATGGTCTCATAGTGTACACTATGGTCTCTCATAGTGTACACTATGGTCTCTCATAGTGTACACTATGGTTTTCATAGTGTACACTATGGTCTCGTCATAGTCTCATAGTGACACTATGGTCTCATAGTGTACACTATGGTCTCATAGTGTACACTATGGTCTCTCATAGTGTACACTATGGTCTCATAGTGTACACTATGGTCTCTCATAGTGTACACTATGGTCTATGACATAGCATAGTGTACACTATGGTCTCTCATAGTGTACACTATGGTCTCTCATAGTGTACACTATGGTCTCTCATAGTGTACACTATGGTCTCTCATAGTGTACACTATGGTCTCATAGTGTACACTATGGTCTCTCATAGTGTACACTATGGTCTCATAGTGTACACTATGGTCTCTCATAGTGTACACTATGGTCTCTCATAGTGTACACTATGGTCTCTCATAGTGTACACTATTGTCTCTCATAGTGTACACTATTGTCTCTCATAGTGTACACTATGGTCTCTCATAGTGTACACTATGGTCTCTCATAGTGGTGAGCTCATATTTACATGTTTGTCTATACTGTATACTTTATAATAACTCTTGTTACTGAGCTCACAACAACATAATCTCCAGTTTCTCGTACTGGTCCGATTATATATTCATTGTGTGTATTATTGACCTCATCCTATTGTGACCACATATATTCCATCCTTGAGATCATCTCTCTTAAACATTTAAGTGCACTGTACCTCGGTAGCTCACGTCTTTTACTTGTTCAATTAAACTGTGTAACCATAAACTCACCTCTGTGTCACGTTGCTCACACTTCATGTCATCAACATCAACTTCTGTGTCACGTTGCTCACACTTTATGTCATCAACGTCAACCTCTGTGTCACGTTCCTCACACTTCATGTCATCAACATCAACTTCTGTGTCACGTTGCTCACATCTCATGTCATCAACGTCAACCTCTGTGTCACGTTCCTCACACTTCATATCATCAACATCAACTTCTGTGTCACGTTGCTCACACTTCATGTCATCAACGTCAACCTCTGTGTCACGTTGCTCACACTTCATGTCATCAACGTCAACCTGTGTGTCACGTTGCTCACACTTCATGTCATCAACATCAACCTCTGTGTCACGTTGCTCACACTTCATGTCATCAACGTCAACCTCTGTGTCACGTTGCTCACACTTCATGTCATCAACATCAACCTCTGTGTCACGGTGCTCACACTTCATGTCATCAACATCAACCTCTGTGTCACGTTGCTCACACTTCATGTCATCAACATCAACTTCTGTGTCACGTTGCTCACACTTCATGTCATCAACGTCAATCTCTGTGTCACGTTCCTCACACTTCATGTCATCAACATCAACTTCTGTGTCACGTTGCTCACACTTCATGTCACCAACGTCAACCTCTGTGTCACGTTCCTCACACTTCATATTATCAACATCAACTTCTGTGTCACGTTGCTCACACTTTATGTCATCAACGTCAACCTCTGTGTCATGTTGCTCAAACGTCATGTCATCAACGTCAACATGTGTCACGCTGCTCACACTTCATGTCATCAACGTCAACCTCTGTGTCACGTTGCTCATACTTCATGTCATCAACATCAACCTCTGTGTCACGTTACTCACACTTCATGTCATCAACATCAACCTCTGTGTCACGTTGCTCACACTTCATGTCATCAACGTCAACCTGTGTGTCACGTTGCTCACACTTCATGTCATCAACGTCAACCTGTGTGTCACGTTGCTCACACTTCATGTCATCAACGTCAACCTCTGTGTCACGTTGCTCACACTTCATGTCATTAACGTCAACCTCTGTGTCACGTTGTTCACACTTCATGTCATCAACGTCAACCTCTGTGTCACGTTGCTCACACTTCATGTCATTAACGTCAACCTCTGTGTCACGTTGCTCACACTTCATGTCATCAACATCAACCTCTGTGTCACGTTGCTCACACTTCATGTCATCAACATCAACCTCTGTGTCACGTTGCTCACACTTCATGTCATCAACGTCAACCTCTGTGTCACGTTGCTCACACTTCATATCATCAACGTCAACCTCTGTGTCACGTTGCTCACACTTCATGTCATCAACGTCAACCTGTGTGTCACGTTGCTCACACTTCATATCATCAACGTCAACCTGTGTGTCACGTTGCTCACACTTCATGTCATCAACGTCAACCTCTGTGTCACGTTGCTCACACTTCATGTCATCAACGTCAACCTGTGTGTCACGTTGCTCACACTTCATGTCATCAACGTCAACTTTCATTCATGTTTTCGTTCATGTGAATTTTTATTAATGTTTAACTTTATTTTTTATGAAAATCTTTTGATGTCGGTTTAGTCTGACACATCCATCATTCCTTGCTCTGAATGACCCACGTGGGTTTAGCGTTTCACATCAATTAAAAAAACGATCTTTATATAGATCTCAGTGAATGATTATCGTCAAATTTGCTGAAGAGTAATGATTTAAGCATCAATGGTTAGTCTAATCTCTTAATTTTGTCCGTTGAAAGGAATTCTTTGATGCTGGTGAAGGGTTCTCGATCCAAGTAACTGGAATCAACCTCCTTGTTCTCTGATCAAATCTGTTTACCACCCAAGACGCTGTAAGACCTTTAAGAGTTTGCAACTATCTTATAAATTCAACAATAATAATAATGGTAATTGTACACAAATTTGTTTCAATTATCCTACTGTAAAGTGTTGAATTTATTTATATTTTTAGATCAAAGTTATACAGTAAGTAGAGCTTGATAAGACACGTGTAATACGTGGAAAGTTATTGAAGAAATATTTCGCTTGCATAACAGGCTCTTTACGCCTGTTTTGCAGGCGAAACGTCTCTTCAGTGTCGATATCTACGTTACCTGACGTCTCTGATAATGTCAATCATCTCGAGGCCGACTTTGAGGCAGTTGTGGGCGTGGTCAGTGACGAACTCTGGCACTCCTGAGACGCAGTAGTAACAGTCACCCAAGATCTTGATCCGCAGACAATCGTGACTCTGTGAACACCGTGGTCATAGTTACTCCAGAGCTAGTGAGTGATAAATGCAAGGGAAAAAAGGAAAAAAATGGATGAATTGAAGTGGTAGAGAGAGAGAGGGAATATCACGAGGATAGATTATCGAAGGGCGGGACTATTAAACATAAAGAATCACCCATATAATTCTTAGTCAACAATGTGTGTGTGTGTGTGTGTGTGTGTGTGTGTGTGTGTGATTCCCACTAAATCCTTCACTGTCAGTCCTGAAGAACATGAGTCTTGATCCTGTGAGACCCTGAAGAACATAATCTCTGATCCAGTCAGACCATGGAAAGCATGAACCCTGATCCTACACGATCATACAGAATATGGCCGATGATCATGTGAGACCCTGAATAACCTGAGCCTTGAATCTCTCTGACTTTAACAACATGAGGCTTGATGATGTCAGATCTTAAAGAACATGAGTTTTAATATGAGACCCTGAAGAATATCAACCTTGATGTAAGACCCTGAAGAACATGAGCCCTGATTCCAACAAGCAAGTGATGCCAAGAGCGTGGCGGTATTCGTAATGTTTTGAGCATGGCGACTGGGGAACCTCCATTCAAAGAACACATAGGGCTCTTGACCTGAAGAATATGAGCTACCTTTCCCCCGTCGTCAGATCAAGCCTAATTACCTCGCAGTCTGTATCAGACTTAAGGGTTTGCGCTTTACCGTGAATATAGTGAAGGACTTACCTCGGCAGCGGCGTCGAATTTGCCGAAGAGATCGTTGAGCATCTCAACCAGGTCTTTCTCGCTGAGTTTAGTGGTCAAAGGAGTGAAGTTGACAATGTCAGCATACAGGATTGATACCATCTTGTGCCGGGTAATGTACAGGTTCCTGCAGTGGGAAGGGACAACTGTAAGGTACCTAATTACCAACTGGAGATTACTGTCATAAAATAGCCTTATCTTATCTATTTTTGGACCTCTGTATAAGATAGTGTGTGTGTGTGTAATCACCTAATTGTATTCACCTAATTGTGGTTGCAGGGGTCGATTCAGAGCTCCTGGCCCATCCTCTTAGCTGGTCGCTACTAGGTCCACTCTCTCCCTGCTCCATGAGCTTTATCATACCTCTTCTTAGAGCTATGTATGTATTCTGCCTCCACTACATCACTCTTCAGACTGTTCTACTTCCTGCCAATTCTGTGACTGAAGAAATACTTCCTAACATCCCTGTGACTCATCTGAGTCTTCAGCTTCGAATTGTGTTCCCTTGTTGTTGTGTTCTATCTCTGGAACATCCTGTCCATATCCACCTTGTCAGTTCCTCTCAGTATTTTATATGTTGTTATCATGTCCCCCCCCATCCCTCCTGTCCTACATTGTCGTCAGTTCGATTTCCCTTAACCTCTCCTCATTAACCCTTAGCTCCGGGACTAGTCTTGTTGTAAACCTTTGCACTTTCTCTAATTTCTTGATGTGCTTGACCAGGTGTGGGTTCCAAACTGGTGCTGCATACTCCAATATGGGCCTAACGTACACGGTGTACAGAGTCTTGAATGATTTCTTACTGAGGTGTCGAAACGCTATTCTTAGGTTTGTCAATCGCCCATATGCTACAATAGTTATTTGGTTGATGTGCGCCTCAGATGTGTTCGGTATTATACTCACCCAAAGATCCTTTTCCTTAAGTGAGGTTTGCAGTCTTTGACCCTCCCACTTGTCTGTATTCTGTCTGCGGTCATCTTTCTCCTTCCCCAGTCTTCATGACTTTGCACTTGGTGGGGTTAAACTCCAGGAACCTGTTGCTGAACCAGGCTTGCAGCCTGTCCAGATCCCTTTGTAGTCTTGCATGATCCCTATCCGATTGAATTCTCCTCATTAGATTCACATCGTCTGCAAACATGAACACATCTGAGTCTATCTCTTCCGTCAAGTCATTCACATATACCAAAAACAGCAACGACCCTAGGACTGACCCCTGTGGAATGCCACTCGTCACAGGCGCCCACTCTGACACCTCGTCACGTACCATGACTCGTTGTTGCTTTCCTGTCAGTTATTCTTTGATCCACTGTACTTCCTTTCCTGTTATACCTACCTGATCCTCTAACTATTTCGCTAATCTCTTGAGTGGAACTGTGTCGAAATCCTTCTTGTAGTCCAAGAAAATGCAATCTACCCACCCCTCTTTCTTGTCTTGTCGTGTGTGTGTGTGTGTGTACTCACCTCACCTATTTGTAGTCACCTATTTGTGGTTGCAGAGGTCGAGACAGTTCCTGGTCTCGCCTCTTCAGTGATCCCTACTAAGTCCTCTCTCTCCCTGCTCCATGAGCTTTATCATACCTCGTCTTAAAACTAAGCATGGTTCCTTCCTCCACTACGTCACTTGCAAGACTATTCCACTTCCTGACAACTCTATGACTAAAGAAATACTTCCTAACATCTCTTTGACTCATCTGAGTCTTCAACTTCCAATTGTGACCCCTTGTTTCTGTGTCTCATCTCTGGAACATCTGTCTCTGTCCACCTTGTCAATTCCTCGCACTATTTTGTATGTCGTTATCATGTCTCCCCTAACCCTCCTGTGTCGCCAGGTCGATTTCCTTAACCTTTCTTCGTAGGACATCCCCATTAGGTCTGAAACTAGTCTTGTTGCAAACTTTTGCATTTTCTCTAATTTCTTGACGTGCTTAACCAAGTGTGGGTTCTAAACTGGTGCTGCATACTCAGTATGGGCCTGACATACACGGTGTACAGTCTTGAGCGATTCCTTACTGAGGTATCGGAATGCTATTTTCAGGTTTGCTAGGCGCCCATATGCTGCAGCAATGGGCGCCTAGCTGAGGCGCACATCAACCAGATGTGCGCCTCAGGAGATGTGCTCGGTATTATACTCACCCCAAGATCCTTTTCCTTTAGTGAGGTTTACAGTCTTTGGGCACCTGGCATATACTCTGTCTGCGGTCTTCTTTGCCCTTCCTCGATCTTCATTACTTTGCATTTGGCAGGGTTAAATTCGAGGAGCCAGTTGCTGGATCAGTCTTCCAGCCTGTCCAAGTCTCTTCGTAGACCTGCCTGATCCTCATCCGATTTAATTTTCCTCATTAACTTCACATCATCTGCAAACAGGGACACTTTTGAGTCTATCACTTCCGTCATGTCATTCACATATACCAAAAATAGCACTGGTTTCAATGGATATGTTGAAAATTGTTGTTAGTAGCACACACAGTGTCTCTGCTCCCTCTCTAAGGACCCACTGAGAGATATTGTCCGGTCCCAATGACTTTGAAGTATCAAGTTCACTTAGCAGCTTCTTCACTTCCTCCTCGGTTATGTGTATTTCATCCAACACTTGAAAGTACGTATATTCCTTGTTGGTGTGCCCCCCTATTCTCACTTGCAGGAGTCCTTTCTGTCTCCACTGTAAATAAATACTTTGTTAAATCTCATGTTGAACAACACAAGTTTTAACCTCTGGACCACGGTACTTACGGGATGGTGAGGACTCACGGTACTTACGGGAAGGTGAGGACTCACAGTACTTACGGGAAGATGAGGACTCACGATACTTACGGGAAGGTGAGGACTCACGGTACTTACGGAAGGTGAGGACTCACGGTACTTACGGGATGGTGAGGACTCACAGTACTTACGGGAAGGTGAGGACTCACGGTGCTTACGGGAAGGGGAGGACTCACAGTACTTACGGGAAGGTGAGGACTCACGGTACTTACGGGAAGGTGAGGACTCACGATACTTACGGGAAGGTGAGGACTCACGGTACTTACGGGAAGGTGAGGACTCACGGTACTTACGGAAAGGTGAGGAATCACGGTACTTATGGGAAGGTGAGGACTCACGGTACTTACGGAAAGGTAAGGACTCACGGTACTTACGGAAAGGTGAGGACTCACGGTACTTACGGGAAGGTGAGGACTCACGGTACTTACGGAAAGGTGAGGACTCACGGTACTTACGGAAAGGTGAGGACTCACGGTACTCAAGGAAAGGTGAGGACTCACGGTACTCAAGGAAAGGTGAGGACTCATGGTACTTACGGGAAGGTGAGGACTCACGGTACTTACGG
Source organism: Cherax destructor (assembly GCA_009830355.1). NCBI lineage: Eukaryota > Metazoa > Arthropoda > Malacostraca > Decapoda > Parastacidae > Cherax > Cherax destructor. The sequence goes on along the minus strand of WNWK01008816.1, from coordinate 71,160 downwards.
AAAGGTGAGGACTCACGGTACTCAGGAAAGGTGAGGACTCATGGTACTAGGAAGGTGAGGACTCACGGTACTACGGAAGGTGAGGACTCACGGTACTTACGGAAAGGTGAGGACTCACGGTACTTACGGAAAGGTGAGGACTCACGGTACTCAAGGAAAGGTGAGGACTCACGGTACTCAAGGAAAGGTGAGGACTCATGGTACTTACGGGAAGGTGAAGACTCACGGTACTTACGGGAAGGTGAGGACTCACAGTACTTACGGGAAGGTGAGGACTCACGGTACTTACGGGAAGGTGAGGAATCACGGTACTTACGGGAAGGTGAGGACTCACGGTACTTACGGAAAGGTGAGGAATCACGGTACTTACGGAAAGGTGAGGACTCACAGTACTTACGGGAAGGTGAGGACTCACGGTACTTACGGGAAGGTGAGGACTCACGATACTTACGGGAAGGTGAGGACTCACGGTACTTACGGGAAGGTGAGGACTCACGGTACTTACGGGAAGGTGAGGACTCACGGTACTTACGGAAAGGTGAGGAATCACTGTACTTATGGGAAGGTGAGGACTCACGGTACTTACGAAAAGGTGAGGACTCACGGTACTTACGGAAAGGTGAGGACTCACGGTACTTACGGAAAGGTGAGGACTCACGGTACTCAAGGAAAGGTGAGGACTCACGGTACTCAAGGAAAGGTGAGGACTCATGGTACTTACGGGAAGGTGAGGACTCATGGTACTTACGGAAAGGTGAGGACTCACGGTACTTACGGGAAGGGGTTCTTCTTGGTAATGGGGCTGATTCTGGTGTTCTGAGACTTCAAAATTGAGTCACGGAAGGCAGCCTTAACTTGCTGCATAATGTTCTTTGGCAACACACTCAACAGAAGATTTTCTTCCTGCTGTTTCTCAGCATCTAGCTGTCAAGAGCAGTTGTAGAGGTCACAGTGAAGAGGGCACGGTGATGAGGGCACGGTGAAGAGGTCACAGTGAAGAGGGCACGGAGGTGCAGCCAAGGTGGTGAGGGCACGGAGGTGCAGCCAAGGTGGTGAGGGCACGGAGGTGCAGCCAAGGCGTAGAGAAGAAAATACATTAGCAAGTGTGATTCTACATGAACGTATAAGACCACAGGACAAACAGTGTTACAAAAGTTTCATTTAATCATCGGTGACACAAATATTAGGGAAAGACAATGATAAAGCTGAAGTATGAATATTAATAAATTTATGTTTCATTGATTCATAACAAAATATTATTTAGCGTTCCATTTTAAACGTAATTCAATGTAATTCGTGTAGGTTGTCGAGTAAAACCCTCAGTAACTGCTGTAAAATTCTCAATTGCTCTGAAGATCTTGCAAAAATTATTTGTAAGTTGACAGAGGTGATAATCTTTGTAATCTTCCTTTACAATCTTTGTAATCTTCCTTTACCTTGAGAAATTCTTTAATAAATTTCAATTTTTTCAAAGGAAATATGCTGCACTCTACACTGTAGTCACAGGCAGGAGAGAGAGGGAGGGAGTGACGACCGGTACAAGAGTACGCTCAAATCCCAAGGAAAATTAATTCTACTCACTGATGACAGAAAATATTCCCGTGGGGAAATTCCAGCATTAGAATTCTTTCACAACAAATTAGATTGATATAATTCCTGTTTAAAAAGTGGGCAAATATATTTAAAACCAATAGTTGTAATCTTACGTGAGGAAGTGGAAAATCATTTTTACCCAGTAATCCTCCTTTCGGAGTTATCAACGTTCGTCTACACCTGTCTTGCAGGGCAGATACCTGAAGAAATTAAACTGTTCTTTGGTACCTCATTATGTGCCTTAGAGAACAAAATAGGCCCATCGCTGTCGGAAATACCCCTGGCCGTCTCATTGCCAAAGTGACAGTGAGCAATATTTGCAGAGAAGCTGCCAGCTTGTTTAGGCTGAACCAACTTAACTTCGGGATCTCCAAGGCATTGAAGCCGCTTATGCAGCATGGGATTACATCAGGGATTTTCCGATGATAAGGCCGTAGTTAAACCAGACTTCAGGAATACCTTTTAACCTAGTGAAAAGAGACGTGGTCTTTGCAGTAATTCATGATCATTTTCTTAGTCTTTTGACGCTTTTTTGTTGTTGATTACAGCAAAAGACTCAAAGACTCACTCGACCTAATCTTCTTCTGCCAGCCTGAACAGTCAACACATTACCTGGTAGCAAGATAATGGCACTCTGGCAGGTACAGAAGGGTTCCTGGTAGTATACCTCCTAATGGTGAAGTCACCGGAAGAAGCTTTGGGACTATCTCAACACCCCAGGAAATAATTACTTCTGATAGAATGATCCTACCATAAGCCTCAACATTAAAGACTAGTACTGCAAGACTAAGAAAGCTCTCATCGAGAACACTTTCTGCTCCTACATATGGCAGGATTTTTCACTCACGTTGTTACAGCATGACAGTGCGGAAACTTCAGTTATCACTGGCTATTAGAGATAAATAAAGAGAGAGAGTGGAGGCACTACCTTAAGTTTAGACTCGAGGTTTCCACGCTTGTCGAGGAAGGCTCTGCGGAAGGCGACTTCGCTCATGAAGCGCCAGTAGACGCCTACCAGGTTCACACACACCAACACCATCGCCTCCACACACATCTAATAATACAATATTATTATTATGACCAACATGAGAAACGTTCCGCCTGCATAGGTGACTTTATCAAGTAATAAAGCCTGCTAAGCAGGCGAAACGTCGTTCTAATAATAATATCTAAGTGTTGCACAAATGTCATAGTAAGATCAATTTATTATTTACATTAATGAAGATACGGGGTAGAAGAGCAGCTTGTGCTAACCTTGGTGATGACGTAGCGGGTGTCGGAACTGCTAATGGCATAGCAGCCTAGTGCTAGGTAGCCCAGAGTTAGTACACAGCCATCAGTATCACCTGCCACTTTCTGGGTATGGGCAGGAACACGTATACTACCAGCAGCAAGTACACCATGTTTCCAAACTGAAAGAGTAGCCGTCAGTGACCGTATAAACCAAATAAGAAGAAATAAAGACCAGCATACACATAGTGAGGGCTGTCATGCGTGTGTGTGTATGCATATACGCTTGTACTCGCCTAGTTGTGATCACCTAGTTGTGGTTGCAGGGGTCTATTCATAGCTCCTGGCCAAGCCTCTTCGCTGGTGTATGTGTGGTGTGTGATTTTATGTTTGTGTATGTGTGTGGTTTGGGTTTTTATGTTTGTGTGTGTGTCTGTATGGTATTTTCACTTATATTTAGCTCTGGAAGCCATTTTGCAACTTATCTTTAGATTCGTTTGATTTATTCAGCTGCACATCTTGTGTTACATTAGTGGTAAAAGTGAGATGGTGTTATATTTGGGGGAGAAGTGTGATAAGGTTACATCAGATATCAATGGTTGATGTTCCTAGGTGATCAATACACACACAGTTATCACTACAGATTGTGCCAACCAAAGGGCGATATTTTTTGTTTGAAAAAGGAAAATTTCAGTTGGAAATATTCAGTTGTCGAAAAAAATGTAAACAATGAAAATAAATATATGGGAAAGTGACTATAAATATTTGAAACTGCCATAGACAACGCAAGAAAGAACATGCTAGGATATGCAATTTAATCTCACTATCGAATACCAAACCTTGTCAGTGAAAACCACGTCGTGTCAAGCAACATAAAACCCTCTCAATGACCATTAAGACCCACCTTGACAGTCGTGTGTTGGTCGCCGCTGACATCGTTGTTATGGAAGTAGAAGGTGAGAGCTAAGTCTGTGGCGAAGACAGTGACGACCACCAAGCCGGACATGACTATGTGCAGGCTGGGGAACTGACGGAAGGTGTTCTCACTGTAGACATACACCAGCATCACCATCGACACTATTATGATGGCTCCGTGACCCGTCACTTCCGGCACCACCTGTTCCTTGGGGGACTGAGGGAACAAGCGAGTGTTGGGTCACATATTTCGTGTTTAGCTAAGAAGAAATATAACATGTGTAAACGTGTGAGAGTCAGTGACAAATACAAAATAGATCAATACATCACATTATACAGTAAAACTTTATAGACGCTTCCTAGAAGACATTAACTTCTCCGAGGTTACGAGACTCCATATAATGCACCAGAGGTGGACCCCTTATATGGTCATACATTATATTACCATACTTTTGAAACTGTACCATTTGTTTATAAGCTTCCTTATTGTCCATATGACTGTTAGTTTCTGCATAAAAAATCCCACTTAATGGTCTATGTCTAATTCTTAACTAGTCTTTAAGCATTAGGATTAGTTTGCCCGAAATACATTACATACTAGAGACTCTTTTGTGCCTAGCATTGCTTTATTACCTGTAATCTACATTATTTTTGTACCGCATAAAAAAATTTGCATTTGTTTTCATATGTATTACAGTTTATTTCTATACTTTCTCAACACCAGAAAAACTCCTTTTTACTCTAAATAAAACTTTATATATAGCTAAATGCAATACACACAAATGTCTTCTTATAGCTATAAGAATATTATGGTACAGTAAGCTATTCTTCTTAGTAAATGGTAGTTGGTTGAGAGTGGTGACTGATTTGTTGTTTTGGTTATTAATGGTCGGTTAGTAGAGGCTGGGCGACCGGTAGTTGTGATTTGAGGAAAAGAGGAAGTTGATGGAGAGGTTGTTTGTAGGGTGATTGTTTGGAGGGGTAGTTGTGTGTTAGTGTGGTTGTGTTGGTGTGGTTGTGTTGGTGTGGTTGTATTGGTGTGGTTGTATTGGTGTGGTTGTATTGGTGTGGTTGTATTGGTGTGTCTGGTTGGCTGTGTCCACCCTGGCTAGACTTCCGTGTACCCAGCAGTAGTGTTGCAGAACAGAACACCTAATAATATTAATAGTTATACAACTAATTTAGACATAATATACTGATACCATCTTGAAATTCAACAAAACATTAATTCCAATATATTGTTTCAGAAAGATATTCACCTGCATGAACATCAGTGTTGTTCAAAGCTACATTTATAACACTTGTTATCTCGTTCGTCTTGAAGACAAGTCACCTAACATAGACGATTTAACGTAATGACCTGGTAAATGGGGCAGGTGGACTTGGGACAGGCCACCACCAGCGTCCACTGGCTTACCCTGGCTGCCAAACTCAATAGCCTGATTGTATTATCAAAAGTAGTTAAAAAAACGTATTGATACACAAGAAGCTGGTAACTGATGTTATTTTAGGAAATCTTTATCAACCTCTCAGACTCCGGCCTCACTAGTGAGCTATCGTAGCCTATAACAAAGATTGCATTAAACAAGGCATCAGTATGGGAGTGCATAAACATGTCTAAAATGAGCTTACCAGACCTTAACTGTACGTTAAGGTCCGGTAAAGGCCACAAAGGCAGGCCTGTTATGTTAGGGATGATATGGATAAACCTTTAATAAAAAATATTTTAAAATCCAGAGACTGGTTAGTTTATTAGATTTAAAGCCTATGAAAGTCAACAAAAGCTTTCTTTAACCTGTGCACTACCAGTCCAGAATGTTATCACTAAAATAGATATTAAAGTAAACTTTCACTAAAGGACATATCTCTCTCGTTATATATATATATATATATATATATATATATATATATATATATATATATATATATATATATATATATTTGTGTGTGTGTGTGTGTGTGTGTAACTTACCTATTTGTGGTTGCAGGGGTCGAGTCATAGTTCCTGGCCCTGCCTCTTCACTGATTGCTACTAGGTCCTCTCTCTCCCTGCTCCATGAGCTTTATCAAACCTCGTCTTAAAACTATGTATGGTTCCTGCCTCCACTACGTCGCTTTCTAGGCTATTCCACTTCCTGACAACTCTATGACTGAAGAAATACTTCCTAACATCTCTTTGACTCATAGGAGTCTTCAACTTCCAATTGTGACCCCTTGTTTCTGTGTCCCCTCTCTGGAATCTCTTGTCTCTGTCCACCTTATCTATTCCTCGCAGTATTTTATATGGCGTTATCATGTCTCCCCTAACCCTCCTGTCCTCTAGTGTCGTCAGGCCGATTTCCCTTAACTTTTCTTCGTAGGACAATCCCCTAAGCTCTGGGACTAATCTTGTTGCAAACCTTTGCACTTTCTCTAATTTCTTGACGTGCTTGACCAGGTGTGGGTTCCAAACTGGTGTTGCATACTCCAGTATGGGCCTGACGTATATGGTGTACAGCGTCTTGAACGATTCCTTAGTGAGGTATCGGAACGCTATTCTTAGGTTTGCCAGCCGCCCGTATGCTGCAGCAGTTATCTGATTGATGTGTGCCTCAGGAGATGTGTTCGGTATTATACTCACCCCAAGATCTTTTTACTTGAGTGAGGTTTGCAGTCTTTGGCCACCTAGACTATACTCTGTCTGCGGTCTTCTTTGCCCTTCCCTGATCTTCATGACTTTACATTTGGCAGGGTTAAATTCAAGGAGCCAGTTACTGAACCAGGCTTGTAGCCTGTCCAGGTCTCTTTGTAGTCCTGCCTGATCCTCGACTGATTTAATTCTTCTCATTAACTTCACATCATCTGCAAACAGGGACACTTCTGAGTCTATCCCTTCCGTTATGTCATTCACATATACCAAAAACAGTACAGGTCCTAGGACTGACCCTTGTGGAATCCCACTCGTCACAGGTGCCCACTCTGACACCTCGTCACGTACCATGACTCGTTGTTGCCTCCCTCTCAGATATTCTCTGATCCATTGCAGTGCCTTTCCTGTTACGTGTGCCTGATCCTCTAGCTTTTGCATTAACCTCTTGTGAGGAACTGTGTCGAACGCCTTCTTGCAGTCCAAGAAAATGCAGTCTATCCACCCCTCTCTCTCGTGTCTTACTTCTGTTACCTTGTCATAAAACTCCAGTAGGTTTGTGACACAGGATTTTCCTTCTCTGAAACCGTGCTGGTTGTCGTTTATAAGCTTGTGTCTTTCTAGGTGCTCCACCACTCTCCTCCTGATGATCTTCTCCATGACTTTGCATACTATACACGTCAGTGACACAGGTCTGTAGTTTAATGCCTCGTGTCTGTCTCCTTTCTTAAAAATTGGGACTACATTTGCCGTCTTCCACGCCTCAGGTAGTTGGCCAGTTTCAATGGATGTGTTGAAGATTTTTGTTAGTGGCACACACATCTGTGTGTGTGTGTGTTGTGCCGAATAGTTAATACTTGAGATTTTGGCTTAAATACAACGCTGTTCTTGTAGAATAGGTCAAACGAAAATTTGTGTATGCAGTAATTTCGCAAAAATCATTCTGAACCTAACGGAAAAAAAATATTTCAATGTGTTTGTTTATTATTAAATTATTGTAAACTTATCTAAAATATATTTACTTGGATTATGCTAAATTAAATTGCGCTTATTATAATAAGGTTAGGTAAGTTTTCCAAGGTTCTTTTAGCAATTTTTTAAAAAAATTTTGCATTAACATAAATGAAAAAAAAATGTATCTTTAAACGTACAAGAGAAAATTTTAGAAAGGACTTAATTTTAAATGAGTTCTTTCTAATTGACCAGTTTTACCTATTCGGCACGACATATACAAACATACACAGTAAACATACACAAGCATCCTTGCACAAAGGTTTTTCAAGAATGGTTAAACTCTAAACTGAGTGAAACTTTGTTCCAATAAAAGCCCGCTGTACAACTTGTATCTTTCTTCATTCTACTTTCTAGGTGTACGTTGCAGTACGGACCTGGCTGCTGAGCAGCGCCGTGATGAACACACATGAAATAGTGAGCTGGAGGAAGAGGTAGACGATGAACATGGCGTGGTGCAGCCGCTGCTGGTACCGCTCGAATAAGTCTTCAAGTTCCTTGATTCTGAACCTCTCCTGAGGACGAGACAGAACACCAGTTATCGCATGAGACACAATAAAGCCACACATATTAAAGCAAAAGATACGTAGATAAAAAAAGAGAAAATTATAAAGCTCTACGAGGAGCGAAGCTTTATAATGATGGTCTGCTAGTCATCAAAGGTGTCTCTACTCTGGCTGTGGCATTAATGAGGCTTTGCTATGCTTGCTAGTGTTAAGTAAATGCAATTAGGAAGAGCTTCTGCTTCCTACTTAGCAGACATAGGGTCGAGCCTTCACTGTTTCTTACCTTGAATGACTCACATGGTTTAATATATAAAATAATAATAATAATAATAATAATAATAATAATAATAATAATAATAATAATAATAATAATAATAATAATAATAATAATAATAATAATAATAATAACAAAAAAGGCACAATACCGTGACTGGAACAATACACACACAACACGCACATATAAAAGAGAGGAGCTTACGACGACGTTTCGGCCCGACTTGGACCATTTACAAAGTCACACTAACACACAGAGACGGAGGAAGTGGTATTTATAGGCAGGCAGACAGGGGAGGGTACAAGAGAGTGGGGTAATGAAGGAGTAAGTAGTGGAAATGGTCGTAGTAGTAATAGTAGTAGAGGAGACAGTCATATACAAGAAAGGGAGCACTGCAATGAGGCTAGCGGCACGCAAGGGTGGGACGAGAACACAGAGGGAGGAAAGGCGAATAAAATGAAGGACAAATACAAGGCAAAAGAAAGGAAAACCCATAGGAGAAAAA
>WNWK01008816.1:0-60000 GCA_009830355.1 Cherax destructor | reverse complement strand
AAGTAAGAAGCCTCCGAAGCCTTATCATTGCATTCCCGTTACCAAGAACACTCCAAATAACCGTCGCTATATGACAGTGGTATATATTGACACTGAGGTAGTGGTATATACTGACCCTGAGCTAGTGGTATATACTGACCCTTAGCTAGTAGTATATACTGATCCTAAGGTAGTGGTATATACTGACCCTGAGGTAGTGGTATATACTGACCCTGAGGTAGTGATATATACTGACCCTGAGGTTTTGGTATATACTGACCCTCAGGTAGTGGTATATACTGACCCTGAGGTAGTGGTATATACTGAACCTGAGGTAGTGGTATATACTGACAGTGGTATATACTAACCTTGAGGTAGTGGTATATACTGAGTGGTAAATACTGACCCTGAAGTAGTGACGCCACAGTGGTATATACTGACAGTGGTATATACTGACCCTGAGGTAGTGGTATATACTGACAGTGGTATATACTGACCCTGAGGTAGTGGTATATACTGACAGTGGTATATACTGACCCCATGGTAGTGGTATATACTGATAGTGTTATATGCTGACCCTGAGGTAATGGTATATACTGACAATGGTATATACTGACCCTGAGGTAGTGGTATAAACTGACAGTGGTATACACTGACCCTGAGGTAATAGTATATACTGACAGTGGTATATACTGACCCTGAGGTAGTGGTATAAACTGACAGTGGAATATACTGACCCTGAGGTACCGCCACGACCAGTTACGGTCATTGGTTATGGCTGTAAGAGGCTCGGTGGTGAAGGCCGAGGAAGTGGACTGTCGACGTTGTTGCAGGGAACTCATGGAGTTCCTGGCCATGGTGTCAAAGCGCTCTGCATTGTGAGAGTCCTCTGAGCTCCTGGGAGAATCATCGTAGAAGGCAGATTTGATGCTCTGGCCACCGTTAGTCAACCCCGCTAAGTCTCCACCGGCTCTGTGGGCGTCTGCCTCCTCCCCGATCCCTCCTAGAAGTGTTGAGTCTCCAGCCTCGATATCCACGAAGTCCCTGGTGAAGAACATACTGTTACACAAACTTCCTGGTGAAGAACATACTGTTATACAAACTTCCTGGTGAAGAACATACTGTTATACAAACTTCCTGGTGAAGAACATACTGTTACACAAACTTCCTGGTGAAGAACATACTGTTATACAAACTTCCTGGTGAAGAACATACTGTTATACAAACTTCCTGGTGAAGAACATACTGTTATACAAACTTCCTGGTAAGAACATACGTTATACAAACTTCCGGTGAAGAACATACTGTTATACAAACTTCCTGGTGAAGAACATACTGTTATACAAACTTCCTGGTGAAGAACATACTGTTATACAAACTTCCTGGTGAAGAACATACTGTTATACAAAACTTCCTCAGTAGTGTCAGATTCTTACTCATTCACATAAACATGAATTTCAAAATACTTATGAATTAAAACATATCAACACTTCTTCCTGACCTTAGTGACATATGTACTTATGACATCATAACTGGACCATTAGTTTTTACGTAACATTTTCTTTAAATTTCTGTGTAAACGTTATTCATGTTATGGTGTTAGGTTTGGTTAGAGAGGACCAGGTTAGGTTAGGCTTGATTGGTTAGATTATCATTAATTTATCCTAAACATTGTGGGGAGTAAGTATGCCCACAGGAAGAGCAGACTTGCCTGGATAAACAGAAAATAAGTTAGGCTTTATTTTCAGCTCATGGATGATGAAATTGCTGCATAGGATGACTAAGTAGGTGACGTATTATCTGATTATCATAGAATAAAGGCTAAGCCCATAGGGGAATGAGATAGTAATTTGACTTCATTGGATTAAGAGCACTTCACCAACACAAGGACGGGCTGAATTGTACGACCATCTCGCTCACGGAATATATAAGTTATTTTAACGTGATAACACAAAATGGCCACATAATGTGAATAATTTCCGGTGAGGTCAGTCATTCCTGGTACTAGGCAAGCAGTCTAGTGTACAGGAGCAGCACGTTTAAGGAGACTTACTCGTAAATACGTCTACCAGGGACTCTTACAATCCATATATATATATATATATATATATATATATATATATATATATATATATATATATATATATATATATTATTGTAACCACGACCGAGTGGAATTTAATCAATAACAACACTGCGACTAGCCAGTGTTGTTACCAATATATATACCAGGAGGACGAGCCATTGATCCAGCCAACAGCACTCTCCTTGGTGCTCCTCTTGGTCCCAATGCCGTCGATCTGATCCTAGAAAAAAAATCTCAGACATCAGGACGATGGAAGGCAGGATGAAAGACATCGATGCACATGATGCCTTCTACCTACTCACCAGGGCCTGTCAATCCGAAACTCAAGGAATATGACTCTCTCCTAAGACCATGCTAGAGAGTGTATTGAATCTTTCCCTCGAAGATGGACAGTGGATGCAAGCCTCACTTCCAGTCAGACTTGGGGGGCTGGGAGTACGCAAATCCTCCCAGATTGCCCTACCAGCTTTCTTATTCTCTTCCATAGCATCAAACGAGTTAATAAAACAAATTCTTACAGGCAACCTCAGTGACTCAGCATTAATACAGAACCCTAGCTACACCAGTGCCATCACTGAATGGGAGACTCTCGCTGCTCCAGCACCAAAACCTAGTGCAGCACTGGCTTACAAACAGTCAAGTTGGGATAGCTCCATCGCTGAAAAGGTGCTTGCCAACATGATTAGGGCTGTAACATCAGACAGGGAGACTTCCCATCTCCAAGCCAATAGTGCACATCACTCCTAGGACTTTCTCCAAACAGTTCCCATTTCGGCAAGGGGAACACGCAGTAGATCTGCGCCTTGCTGCTCCAATTCACACGTAATATACATGTATTTGAGGCGATGCGCAAGCCGATCAATACGGTCTACATGGTCTAAACTGTTCCAAAACCAAGGGCTGGCATGCAAAACACAAAGAAGTCAACGACATCATAAAGATAACCCTTGCTACAGCCAACAATACCCACAACCCAGCAAACCGCCCCGACGGGATCACCATCTATCCTTGGAAGAATGGCAAGCTCTTAGCATGGGATTATACCTGTGTGTCGACACTGGCTGACACCTACATCCATCACAGTGTCGGGCGACAGGGAGGAGCTGCTGACCACAGGGAGGAGTACAAGATCGGCAAGTACAGGGACATAAGCCAACAGTATCAATTTGTCTCAGTGGGATCAGAGACCTTGGGATCATGGGAAATAAATGCCACACGTTTCCTTAAAAAACTGGGTTCCAGAAACATCGACACCACCAGGGACCAAAGGCCAGCCACTTTCATGTTTCAGCGCCTCAGCGTGGCCATCCAGAAGGAAAATGCATCCTGCATACTGGGCTTGCGTCCGGCTTCGGAGGAGCTGCAGATTCATAATCTTTGATATATTGTACCAATGTATTCATGTTTGTGTTTTCTGTCAATGTATTCTGTCTATTCATAAAGTTCACATAGAATACAGAATATAGGGGGTGGTAGGAGAAGAAAATATTCAAACAGCTCCGGGGAGAACCTCGAGTTTTCCCTGAGGTCCGTTTATTGTCTTCTCTGAGGATGAGGGTCCCCAGTAAAGTTCTAGAGGTGGTACCTCCCTATATATATATATATATATATATATATATATATATATATATATATATATATATACAGTGCAATCACTTATGATATAATATATTATATGTTTACAGACATTATATGCTTTATTTATTTATATCTAAACGGATTGATACAATATCTAGTGGGGGAATCTTCTTTTCAATAAATATCATAAACTTTATATTGTGTTAATCATACATTAACATGTCTAACCTCGACAAAATAGTCTAACCTCGACAAAATAGTCGAGGTTAGAAGATGCGGAACATTAGTGCAGATATTTTCCACATGGACGCAGCGTTGCTATTTTATAATAAATTTAGTACGAAGTATTTCAATACACGTCAAGCAACATTTTTAAAGATCGTGGTTCCAAACAAATTCCCATACAGAAAATTCAGAACAGGCGATGAAAGACCCGGTTATTACAACAAATCCATAGTCAACACTGTAAAATTAAATAAATTCATTACTGAGAGGGCACTGCTAACATACACATTTGACTATTGTAATATTGGTGAATAAATTACAATATTAAATATTCAATTTTGATAATACCTTGGAAAATGAGAGACAAGTGGGGATTAACGGCTTATCATGCCATTATCACAAGGCCGAAAAGTTTTTTCGATATAAGCAAAATAAATATATGCAATCAGAGGTGACCTACTTCTTGCCTCATATCTGTCTTCAGTATCCTGACCCTCACCTACTGCCCTTCTTACCTCTACCTATTTACTGCAAAAATTATTTCTGGTTCTCTTCTCATCCTCATTTTTTTTTTTGTAATGTTTATATGTATATATATATATATATATATATATATATATATATATATATATGTCGTGCCGATTAGGTAAAACTTGCGATTTTGGCTTAAATAGCAACGCTCACCTTGCCATATAAGACAAGTGAAAATTTATGTATGCAATAATTTCGCCAAAATCATTCTGAACATAACGAAAAAAATATATTTCAATGTGTTTGTTTATTATTAAATTAATGTTAACGTATCTAAAATATATTTAGTTGGGTTAGGCTAAATTAAATTGCGCTTGTTGTAATAAGGTTAGGTAGGTTTTCAAAGTTTCTCTTGGTACAAAATTATAAATTCTTACATTAACATAAATGAAAAATATATATCTTTAAACGTATAAGAAAATTTTAGAAAGGACTTAATTTTAGATGAGTTCTTGCTAATTGACCAGTTTTACCTAATCGGCACGACATATATATATATATATATATATATATATATATATATATATATATATATATATATATATATATATATATATATATATATATATATATACATACATACATATATACTGGGACAAACCGATCATGGAAAAAATTGCCAACACAATGCTCACCAACGCTTCAGAAAGGACAAAGCTCGTCTCCTAGCGGTGAAGGCACCACACTCAGGAGATTTCCTTCTAGCTTTTCCCAATTCCTCTCTGGGGACTCGACTCGACCTACAGGCCATTCGGATTGGTGTTGCGCTTCGCCTAGCCGCCCCCATACTCACCGAACATAGGTGTATTTGCGGCAGGGCGATGGCTGATATATTCGGACTTCATGGTCTCGTGTGTCACACATCAGAAGGGAAGTATGCTAGACATGAGGAGATCAATGACATCATAAAGAGAAGCCTCGCCACAGCTCGTTGCCCAGCTCAACGGGAACCCCAAGTGCAGAGGTCTGATGGAAGTCACAAGCGTCCTGATGGAGCCACTATGCTACCCTGGAAGGATGGTAAGCAGATTGCTTGGGATTACACCTGTGCTGCCACAATGGCAGACACCTACTTGCCATACTCCGTAGCTGAAGGGGGTGGAGCTGCCAGCCAAAGGGAGACCCAGAAGACTCGCAAATATGAAGGCCTTCCCCCTTGCTATAACTTCATTCCAATAGGATCGGAGACCCTTGGAGCATGGGGCAAGTGTGCTCTAAAGTTTCTCAAAGAGCTGGGTGAAAAACTCATCATAGAAACCAGGGACCACAGGGCGACCAGCTTCCTCTTTCAGAGACTCAGTGTTGCGATCCAGAGGGAAAATGCCTGCAGCATTCTGGGCACGCGGCCCACTGCCGGGGAGCTGGACGAAGTATTTGACATGTAGCTCTGAGTTGTTATCTATGTTGTTTTACTCCCTATTGTATTCTTGTCAATGTATTTTGTCAATATATTTGGTCTTGAAATAGAGTATATATATATATATATATATATATATATATATATATATATATATATATATATATATATATATATATATATTATAAAAAATGATGAGAAAAGACCCAGCATTAAAGATTCGAAGTCAGTGTCAATTGCCAATTTTGGGATTCAAAAATATATGGTTTCCGAGAATTTTTTAAATTTTCAATTTTGCTTAAACTCACACCATATGTACCTTAAAAAAAATTAAACATTGAGTAAAAACAATTAAAAATATATAATTTTGCATATTATTGGACTGTTTTTTTTTTTTTGCAAAAAATTAACGTAAATTTTAATAATTACTGAGCATTTTCACATTTATAGGAAGAATTTGATCATTTATTAATTTATAGAGAAAAAAATTTCGTCTCTCAAAAATATCCTGAGCTCTATGTTTACAATTTCCTAGAATATATGTTGGGATAATATGTTAGGTTCATTGTGATTATGTATTAAAAGTAGCTTGATTTTGGTATGAAATATTATCATATTATTTCCGAGGTTTGACAATTGTGAGAGTCAATTTAATGTCGGCTTCTTAGCTGGCAAAAAGCTAAAAGTGTATTCACAAGAAAATATGAGTTAATAATAATTATAATAATAATAATAATAATAATAATAATAATAATAATATTAATAATAATAATAATAATAAAATAATAATATTTCCAATAATATTTCCAATAATAATAATAATCATAATAGTAATAATAATAATAATAATAATAATAATAATAATAACAATAATAATAACAATAATAATAAAATAATAATAATAATAATAATAATAATAATAATAATAATAATAATAAAATAATAATAATAATAATAATAATAATAATAATAATAATAATAATAATAATAATAGTAAAATAATAATACCTGTGTTCTTAGAAAGAAAAGTCTGCCATTTTGCCCCAAATTCTTATTAATGTGTGAACAAATTTCCTAGACATTTGGTGACAGACGGGAAGACAAGGGCTGACAGTCGCTTGGAAAAAGTATTTCAAGACCAGCCAGAGAGTATGTCAAGACCAGCCAGAGAGTATGCGCCACTCACCTTAACATCACTGGACTTGAAGCACGTCCACAACTCTTATCTGTGTCCTCACCCACCCTTCCCTCACCCACATTCCTATCACCCACCCATAACCAATTCCTCCTTAAATTATTAATTTTTTTAAATACGGTTACATTGTGTTGGTACCCTGATTTTCATGACCATTGTTACGATGTTAAAACAGGATTTAACAATGAAAATAAAAGTCACAATATTATAGCTGGAACAAGTCACAAATAACCCGCACATGGGACAGAGTGTGACGTTGTAAATGGTCCAAGTTGGACCGAAACGTTGTAGTAAGTTTCTCTTATGAGCGGGTTATTTGTGTATTGTATGCTTTATCTTTATGCAGGAGACGTTCCGGTTCTTCTTAAACCATTGTGAAGTTACAATGAGCGGAAAAAATGGGAAGGGACTCATAAGACAGATGAAATATGACTTTGTAAGAGTCCATCACACAAAGTCAGTACCTGACCAGCCGGGCTGTGGTTCGTACGTCAGTTTGAGTGCGGCCAGCAGTAACAGCCTGGTTGATCAGACCCTGATCCACCACAAGGCCTGGTCTCAGACCGAGTCGCGGGGGCGTTGACTCCCGAAACCCTCTACAGGTATACTTCAAGATGGTACCCCATCACCATACATCAGCAATCATAACACAGGATGATTCCCCATCACCATAAATGAGCAATCATCACACAGGATGGTTCCCCATCACCAAATATCAATAACCATCACGTAGAATAATTTCCTATCACATACATTAGCAACCTCTCATGACACATTAACAAGCACCATCTCCATACTGAGAGGCCGTTCTTAAGATGTGTCCATAGTTAATCTTCAGAAAAAACTTGGCCACCTCCTCTCAACCACCAGCATCCAAGTGCTAGATACAGGCGAGGAACATGGAGAATTTAGAAACGGAAGAAAGATGAGAAAGGGAAGGGAGTTTGTTGATTATATTAGGTGATCAAGGGACACTCAACAAGAGACTGCATAGGGGAACAATGATCTGGGGAGCAATGTGGGAGAGCCTATGTAAGACATGCCCAAACTAATTTGCACTTCATAGAAGGTGCTTGGATTATTAAGAAGGGCTTTTCACTCAATAATAATAATAATAATAATAATAATAATAATAATAATAATAATAATAATAACAGTTATTGATAAAGAAATTAGATTCTCAGATTAGAAGAGAATATACATAAGTAGACAGGACACAGTTAATCTTCTTCACCCAAGTGACTAAACCTCATCACCAATTAATTATGCATTTTACTAGTTTCATAAAAAGAGTAAGAAGTCACAATACCGTATTTGACTTGTTAATGATCCAAGGCTGACCGAAACATCGTCATAGTTTCAGTCTCCTAAGCTTAAGCTCAAAATTTCCTTAAATAATAAAAAAGTCAATGCATAAGATACGTGTGCATACGAGTATGATCCAGGAACCGGAACTGCACACGTGTCTTATTCATCAGATGGGCGCTGGTGTATACCATCGATAAATATTTTTATTTATGGGGAAGGTTTATTAAAGAGGAAGGGGTAGTGAGGGACATGACTCACGTGTTAGGTTTGTAGTAGATGGAGGCGATGTGGTCGTCTATGCTGGTGGTGTGGTCGTGGATGCTGGTGGTGTGGTCGTGGATGCTAGAACTGCTACGGACATTCAACCCAAGTAGGCTGCTCACTCGCCTTATGTAGGACCACCCCATCCTGACGTCCATAACATTCGGTGTTGGAGACATGATTGACTTCAACTCTCTGTCTCTCTCTTCTACA
Source organism: Cherax destructor (assembly GCA_009830355.1). Classification (NCBI taxonomy): domain Eukaryota; kingdom Metazoa; phylum Arthropoda; class Malacostraca; order Decapoda; family Parastacidae; genus Cherax; species Cherax destructor. Next base: position 51,267 of record WNWK01008816.1, on the reverse strand, counting down.
CTATCAACATCACTTGTCACTAATAACTTTTCCCCTCACTGAATGTCTAGTGGTCTGAGGTCCTTTGAGCAGTAACGATTTTTAGCTTTAAGTTCCTGAATAAAATTTCACACTGATACCTTAATCCCTATAAAACAATGTTTATAGTAATATACCCGTTGATGTTTGGGCATGTTAGATGTGAGCTGTGGCACATATTGTTAGGTGTAAGTCGTGGTTTATAGCTTATAAATCCCTGCTTCTAGCGGTTAGCTAATGAATGTGTATACACACTGTAAGGATTACGAATGTGTATACACACTGCAAGGATTACGAATGTGTATACACACTGCAAGGATTACATTAACATATTCCAAACAATCGTTGACGCTCTGTGAAACCTGATTATGACACGTAGTCACTTCTAAGTCTAATATGGGATTCACTTGTATTCGCACACTACTGTTACACATGTCAATCAGTTTTTTTGATTTCTGACCTCATTTTGAACACACACTGGTGACGTTATTGCTGCACCCCATATAATGTGTCTTAAAAAGTACAAGAAGAAGAAGAAGAAGAAGAAGAAGAAGAAGAAGAAGAAGAAGAAGAAGAAGAAGAAGAAGAAGAAGAAGAAGAAGAAAAAAAGGAAAAGGACTTTTTCTAGATAATTAACCCCAGGCAGACTGGCTTATTCCCTAAGTGGATCCCAGGTTCCTCCAACAGAATAGGACCTGCCACATTAAGGCACCTATTTACTGCTAGGTGAGCGGAGGAAGCAGGTGTAAGGAGACTTACACAACACACCTCCAAATACATTTTAGATCAGGTTTTTTTTTCTTCATCTACACCTGATTGTTATAATATTACTCCATCTTTATCAAACTTCCAAAAACATTGGTTACATTTTTAAAGATTTGGGTCAGGTTAGGTAATATTTGTCAGGAAACAACAAGAATTACCTGATGCGGGTCTTAGTTATATGATGACTCGCTACAAGAGTTTAAAACTAAGGGTTTAGGAAAGCCTATAATATAGGAATGTTATGTAAAAGATTTACTAATATGCAAAAAATACATAAGATGCAATTTTTGCATGGTTTAATAGTTGAGGGAAGATTCCCTTCCGTGGCAGCTGGATTCATGGGAGGGTGGCACCAGTTTATTGAATTAAGAATAAAGAACATCAAGACACTTCTTGAAAGATGATGGTCTTTTAATGGTTCTTTATGGAGATGGACGAGGCTAAACTCAGTGGGAATATCGCAGTGTGAATATTACACATTGACTAATATTTAAAAGATTGTATTAGTCTGTGCATATAGGACACCACAGGAATTTTCTGAGACAATTGTTTAACACAAATTGAATTGTCTATTTTGTTTTGAGTTGTAACATTAACGCATTTAATAACAATGTAAATAAAAATTAAACGAATTCATTCATTAAGTGATTTCGTCAGTGAGAAACTCATTCAATTTCTCATTATCTAAGATCTGGTCTTGCAATATAAACCATTCTGGTCTTGCAATATAAACCATAAGCACAATCTTTCGTAATATATTTTTTGTGAATTAAATTTTGCAAAAGTGGTGGCTAGTTTGATTATATGCGCCCTGGGTGTTGCGCCCTGGGTGTTGCGCCCTGGGTGTTGCGCCCTGGGTGTTCCGCCCTGGGTGTTGCGCCCTGGGTGTTGCGCCCTGGGTGTTGCGCCCTGGGTGTTGCGCCCTGGGTGTTGCGCCCTGGGTGTTCCGCCCTGGGTGTTGCGCCCTGGGTGTTCCGCCCTGGGTGTTGCGCTCTGGGTGTTGCGCCCTGGGTGTTGCGCCCTGGGTGTTGCGCCCTGGGTGTTCCGCCCTGGGTGTTCCGCCCTGGGTGTTGCGCCCTGGGTGTTGCGCCCTGGGTGTTCCGCCCTGGTAGTTGTCAAAACTTAGTGATTTCACATGTGCCTTTTTGATGATAGTATATGCTTTGTGACTGTATATGTATTTTGTGATTATAGAACCTTCAATGTTGGTGTATGAACCTTGTGGTCATAAAGGCTTCGGTGACTGCACATGAAACTTGTAATGATAGAGGCTACAAGATTTATATATGTATATTGTGATGACAGAAGGTTCAATGTAAGAGAATCCCACTGTAAAGAGCATTTTCTAGAACGCACTCGATAATGAAATACGACGGTCCTGTAGCACTGTCGTACTGCCCTCGGAACGAAGCAAGTATATAAAGGTAGTATCAGACATATATACCGTATATTGACCATAAAGTACCGGACTTCCATGCGTCATTCATTGCTGCGATAATGTATCATACAAAAATATCTCACATATGGGTAGATAGACGAATATACAAACAATGACCAGTAAGATATGGAGAATAATCATTCATCACTGAATGATCAGTGTCTTCGCCTGAGATCTGAGGGAACAATAATAATAATAATAATTAATAATAATAATAATAATAATAATAATAATAATAATAATAATAGTAGTAATAATAATAATAATAATAATAATAATAATAATAGTAATAATAATAATAATAATATTAATAATAATAATATTAATAATAATAATAATAATAATAATAATAATAATAATAATAATAATAATAATAATAATAATAATAATAATAATAATAATCTTTAATTCTACAAGTACATGTACAAGGTATACAGTCATAGCTGACATCAATGACATACTACTATATAGAAAGCCCCTTGTTATGCAGATAATTTCAGGCAAATTAGGTCAATTTTGTCCCAGGATGCGACCCACACCAGTCGACTAACACCCAGGTACCTATTTTACTGATGGGTGAACATGGACAGCAGGTGTTTTATGGAAACACGTCCTAAAGTTCTCCAGCCGTACCGGGGATTCGAACTCCGGACCTCAAGTGTGTGAGCTGAGTTCGCTAGCGATCCAGCTAAGGGACACCAACATTATATACGATATATTGTGTATAGTTATTCATTCTTGCTTAAGTGTTGTGTCACATAGTCAGCTGTGTATAATTTCTTTCGTTTAATCATATATATTTTCACTAAAAGATGCTTAACGTTGTGTTAATTACGTGATAAGTTATGAGATAAGTTAGAAAAGTATCTTTTGAGGAATGTCTAGTCATGTGATGCTGCCGTGTAGATAAGATTTTTTGGATAGTGTGTGATGATATCTCACGAAGATAAAACGAACGAACAAACATATGGTTCGTTAGGTTTCAAGCCACTCTACTGTATCATGACTCAATAACGAAATATAATTTAACTGGTAATATCTCTAATGGTATATAGTAATTGACTCTTCAGCGGAGGGTCAGTTAATAAATCAGCTGAGGAAGGGCTTTTGATCCGAGAAATGTGAGCTATCATACTCCCTTGGATCAAACCTGATAGCCTCTCATTACCCAGGTGTTGCATATCTCTTACTGGTTCACGACATTAAGTAATCTCTGTATGTACACAAGTAATGTAAACATATCGGCTTGTGTACCTGAACCTGAAACTTTAGTTAACTTTACAGACACACTCTTAAAGTTCCCAACCAGCAACTGTAATTTAATCCCTAGAATGAAAGGTAAAATTAACTCTAGGTATACATACTTGTGTTGTTGTTGTTGTTGTTCTTGTTGTTGTTGTTGTTGTTGTTGTTGTTGTTGTTGTTATTATTATTATTATTATTATTATTATTATTATTATTATTATTGTTATATCCTGAGAGGTATACCTGGAATATGTGCCCCGACGATCCAGTGGTTAAGTTTTCGTAGGTTTAAAGGCAATTAAATTGCAGAATCAACAACATCTCATTCTATATTAGCTTAATCTTTTATTGTGTTATATTTACTAACTAACAACTGCAGGAGATACTTCAAGGCCCAGTACACGTAGTTAGGTACTTCAACCCCCAGTACACATAATTAGGTACTTTAAGACCCAGTACACGTAGTTAGGTACTTAAAGCCCCAGTACACGTAGTTAGGTACTTCAATGCCCAGTACACGTACGTAGGTACTTCAAGGCCCAGTACACGTAGGTAGGTACTTCAAGCCCTAGTACACGTAGTTAGGTACTTGAAGACCCAGTAAACGTAGTTAGGTACTTCAAGGCCCAGTACACGTAGTTAGGTACTTCAAAACCCAGTACACGTAGGTATTTACTTCAAAATCCAGTACACGCAGTTAGGTACTTAAAGGCCCAGTACACGTAGTTAGGTACTTCAAAACCCAGTACACGAAGTTAGGTACTTCAAGACCCAGTACGCGTTGTTTTGTACTTCAAGGCCCAGTACATGTAGTTAGGTACTTCAAGACCCAGTACACGTAGTTAGGTAATTCAAGGCCCAGTACACGAAGTTAGGTACTTCCAGACCCAGTACGCGTAGTTAGGTACTTCAAGACCCAGTACACGTAGTTAGGTTTCAAGGCCCAGTACGTAGTCGGGTACTTCAAGACCCAGTACACGTAGTTAGGTACTTCAAGGCTCCAGTACACGTAGTTAGGTTCAGAACTAGTACACGGAAGGCCCAGTTTAGCCGTACATGTAGTTGGTACTTCAAGGCCCAGTATACGTAGTTAGGTACTTCAAGGCCCAGTACACGTTAGTTAGGTACTTCAAGGCCCAGTAAACGTAGTTAGGTACTTGAAGCCCAGTTCACGTAGTTAGGTACTTCAAGGCCCAGTACACGTAGTTAGGTACTTCAAGGCCAGTATGCGTAGTTAGGTACTTCAAGGCCCAGTACCATAGTTAGGTACTTCAAGTACTGTACACGTAGTTAGGTACTAACACCCAGTACATGTAGTTAGGTACTTCAAGGCCCAGTATACGTAGTAGGTACTTCAAGGCCCAGTACACGCAGTTAAGTAATTCAAGCCCAGTACACGTAGTTAGGTACTTAAGACCCATTCGTAGTTAGGTACTTCAAGGCCCAGTATACGTAGTTAGGTACTTCAAGGCCCAGTATACGTAGTTAGGTACTTCAAGGCCCAGTACTCGTAGTTAGGTACTTCAAGTCCCTGTACACGTAGTTAGGTACAACAAGGCCCAGTACACATAGTTAGGTACTTCAAGAAAGAGTACACGTAGTTAGGTACTTCAAGACCCAGTACACGTAGTTAGGTACTTCAAGGCCCAGTACACGTAGTTAGGTACTTCCAGACCCAGTACGCGTAGTTAGGTACTTCAAGACCCAGTACACGTAGTTAGGTACTTCAAGAAAGAGTACACGTAGTTTGGTACTTCAAGACCCAGTACACCTAGTTAGGTACTTCAAGGCCCAGTACACGTAGTTAGGTACTTCCAGACCCAGTACGCGTAGTTAGGTACTTCAAGACCCAGTACACGTAGTTAGGTACTTCAAGGCCCAGTACATGTAGTCAGGTACTTCAAGACCCAGTACACGTAGTTAGGTACTTCAAGGCTCAGTACATGTAGTTAGGTATTTCAAGAACTAGTACACGTATATAGGTATTTGAAGACCCAGTACATGTAGTTAGGTACTTCAAGGCCCAGTATACGTAGCTAGGTACTTCAAGGCCCAGTACACGTTGTTAGGTACTTCAAGGCCCAGTACACGCAGTTAGGTACTTGAAGACCCAGTTCACGTAGTTAGGTACTTCAAGGCCCAGTATACGTAGTTAGGTACTTCAAGGCCCAGTATACGTAGTTAGGTACTTCAAGGCCCAGTACTCGTAGTTAGGTACTTCAAGTCCCTGTACACGTAGTTAGGTACAACAAGGCCCAGTAACGTAGTTAGGTACTTCAAGGCCCAGTATACGTAGTTAGGTACTTCAAGGCCCAGTACACGCAGTTAGGTAATTCAAGACCCAGTACACGTAGTTAGGTACTTCAAGGCCCACTATTCGTAGTTAGGTACTTCAAGGCCCAGTATACGTAGTTAGGTACTTCAAGGCCCAGTACACCTAGTTAGGTACTTCAAAGCCCAGTACACGTAGTTAGGTACTTCAAGGCCCAGTATACGTAGTTAGGTACTTCAAGGCCCATAATGCGTAGTTAGGTAGTTCAAGGCCCAGTACACGTAGTTAGGTACTTCATGGCCAAGTACATGTAGTTAGGTACTTCAAGGCCCAGTATGCGTAGTTAGGTAGTTCAAGGCCCAGTACACGTAGTTAGGTACTTCAAAGCTCAGTACACGTAGTTAGGTAGTTCAAGGCCCAGTACACGTAGTTAGGTAATTCAAGACCCAGTACACGTAGTTAGGTACTTCAAGGCCCAGTATACGTAGTTTGGTACTTCAAGGCCCAGTACACGTAGTTAGGTACTTCAAAGCTCAGTACACGTAGTTAGGTACTTCAAGGCCCAGTACACGTAGTTAGGTACTTCAAGGCCCAGTACACGTAGTTAGGTACTTCAAGGCCCAGTATACGTAGTTAGGTACTTCAAGGCCCAGTACACGTAGTTAGGTACTTCAAGGCCCAGTACACGTAGTTAAGTACTTAAAGGCCCAGTATGCGTAGTTAGGTAGTTCAAGGCCCAGTACACGTAGTTAGGTACTTCATGGCCCAGTACATGTAGTTAGGTACTTCAAAGCCCAATACACGTAGTTAGGTACTTCAAGGCCCAGTATACGTAGTTAGGTACTTCAAGACCCAGTACACGTAGTTACGTACTTCAAGACCCAGTACACATAGTTAGGTACTTCAAGGCCCAGTACACGTAGTTAGGTACTTCAAGACCCAGTACACGTAGTTAGGTACTTCAAGACCCAGTACACGTAGTTAGGTACTTCATGGCCCAGTACATGTAGTTAGGTACTTCAAGGCCCAGTACACGTAGTTAGGTACTTCAAGGCCCAGTATACGTATACTTCAAGACCCAGTACACGTAGTTAGATACTTCATGGCCCAGTACATGTAGTTAAGTACTTAAAGGCCCAGTACACGTAGTTAGGTACTTCAAGGCACAGTACACGTAGTTAGGTACTTCAAGACCCAGTACACGTAGTTAGGTACTTCAAGGCCCAGTACACGTAGTTAGGTACTTCAAGACCCAGTACACGTAGTTATGTACTTCAAGACCCAGTACACGTAGTTAGGTACTTCATGGCCCAGTACATGTAGTTAGGTACTTCAAGGTCCAGTACACGTAGTTAGGTACTTCAAGACCCAGTACACGTAGTTAGGTACTTCATGGCCCAGTACATGTAGTTAGGTACTTCAAGACCCAGTACACGTAGTTAGGTACTTCAAGGCCCAGTACACGCAGTTAGGTACTTCAAGACCCAGTACACGTAGTTAGGTACTCACAGCTAAGATGTTGTACTTGCTAAAACAATGAGTATATTAATATATGTGAACATTTATACAATGTTGTATGGATCTTTCGTTGTAATTATACTGTTAGTTAGGTTTCAAACCTGTCGGGTGCAAGAGGGTCAGTAAGACCAAAATCTTCTGTACAGCAACATCCAAATACCACTAATACCTAACAAAGGCATTAAAGTAACTTAACTGCTAATTTATATTGAAAGATATTAAAGTTTTTAATTTAAATACACTGATATGAGCCAAGGTGGCACGGTGCTTGTGGAGCATCACGTCCTTCAAGGGTGACCTCTCTAGCAGCACGTCCTTCAAGAGTGACCTCTCTAGCAGCACGTCCTTCAAGAGTGACCTCTCTAGCAGCACGTCCTTCAAGAGTGACCTCTCTAGCAGCACGTCCTTCAAGAGTGACCTCTCTAGCAGCACGTCCTTCAAGAGTGACCTCTCTAGCAGCACGTCCTTCAAGGGTGACCTCTCTAGCAGCACGTCCTTCAAGGGTGACCTCTCTAGCAGCAACTACATAAGTAGTGAAGGTTAAGTTACCAGGTCCTGAAGTGAGGTGACAGGTTTTAAACTCGTAATGGAACTCGTCTACGCTATTTTTTTGAGAATTAAGCGGCTGGTACGAAGCTGTAGCTCAACATACGCAGCTACAACTACGTACACATACATTCACACAGCTAAGGAATATATTACTAATAAGTCAGAAAAGCTTAAATTATTTCGTTAGTTTACAGGAAGAAAAGAGGAGACGCGATAAACACATGAGAATCGAAAAGAATCGATAAATAGATAAAGAATATATTTTTAGCGTCACCAACAAGGGAAGCAAGACGCCATTATTGTAAATGTCTAGAAGAGCGAAAATGTAATACGAAACTAACAGATATTTTTTTTCACAGTACTATATAGTTGTGGTGTGGGAGCCAGACCAGGTACACCACCTGCACAGTTCTGCTGTAACCAGCAACACTGAACACGGGACACTACCAGGAAAGCCCTGCCAGGTGGCTGAATAGCATATGTTGAGTCTGAGGCCCTTTACGTAATCCTCATTTATGTAATTGTTTATTGATGGTGAAATTACACAGTTTTGGTTAATTAATGGTAAAGTAAGATAACCTAATCTCACGTAACTCATTCTCTTTGATGAGTGATTAGTTGGGAATGCTTAGCGGCGTAGTTCATTTGACGTATTACTACACGGGGTACCATGAATACCTAACCAATATGTAAGGACACATAAGTAATGACACGTACACACAACTAGACGAGCCATCACACAGTTAATGTAACTCTCACCCATCTGTAGGTATTCAGTATTCACTCTGATAACTGTTTTCTCGAGAGTGTGAGGACCTTTTGGTTATCCTGCATAACACCCTGTATAAAGCCATGTTGTTGTGTTTCTGTCCATGTGTATTCGCTAAGAGTGGCAGTGTACTGTGTATATAAACAAAAGTGCTATTTCAGAGGTTACATTATCGTGAAGGATGTGAACACTGTTACTATTTAAGGGTTATACAACCGTGATATTGTACACTGGTTTTAATTAAGGGTCAACTTATCGTGGTGAACACAGGCACTACTTAAATGTCCCATTATGGCGAGGATGGACTTCCTGCTCTAAGAGTGAGGTTCACAGTAAGCACTTTAAGCACTTGAGAATGATCCCAACAGTGAAAACCTGAGTAAGCCTCAGAACCCGAGAATGAGCCTCACAGTGAGCACAAGGGTTACATTCAGACTGAAGGGGTGCCGGTGACACTTGGCACTGTACGTGATGGCCAGCGGATTGGTATCTTATCGTATCTATAACTGAAAAAAAAAAAATATTGATAGGATGCATGTGTCAGTTACGATATCTTTCTGTTGAAGTAAGATCTCTTCCAGAGTTTGTTGTCTCAGTGACACTAAATGAATACAACAAAAAGTAACTGAATTTGTTATACATGTCTGGAACAAAGCTCTTGAGAGTGAACCCCCACAGTGCCAGGAAAATAAATGGAATGATTGAAGCTTGATTAAAAATGACACGTATAGTAAAAGATTATTAATTTTTACGAGGTTTTACCTACAAGAGGCTGACAGCCATGAGTGCTCCAACTATTATTACTGTCATTTTAGAGGAAATTTTGCAGATAAATTGGTTGTCGGCCCAAAATCAACTTAATTTAATTTTGTGGCACCTGCGTCATCACATCCTTCCCGGGAGAAGCACCTAATTACCTAAGTTTCTACAAGTTATAACATAGTTCAGATAAGCTGTTCTGTGCTACGTAAATACAGCAAGAATATGTTTGGGTAATAAGTTAGCTTTGGTGTAAAAGACATTTCAAATTTGATAAACTTTCATTAATGTTTTTAATGAGGGAGGAACGAGAGGGCGGTTAAGGTTAATCTTCCGGTCATTCTAAATTTTGTATACCACGGGCTAAATTCAAGGTCATATGTAACATTTATAAAAAAAAATATACATTTTTTTGACTACCGTTTAATTTACAGGATGTTATTTGACCTCAAGTCATTTCAAAGCAGGATCCTATGTACACAACAGTTACCTAATTATTGCAAGGTGAACAGAACAACACGCATAAGAGACTTACACTCATCTCCACCAGCCCAATATTGAGCTTGGGTCCTTTGCTTATGTAGATGGGAATTTTGCAGCTTGCAAATCTCTGTTCTAGCTTATATGGCCCCAACGCTGACTCCCCTTATCTTGGTAGCTGGATCTGTACCCCCAAGGTGGGGGGATTTGAGTGGCATAGATATCTAAGAACCGAGTAAAGTATTTCATGGCTGAAATAAGGTAGATTTCCCCTTTCTTCAAATATACCATCACTTACAGTTTTTGACTTTAAGGGAATTGTGAATATGATTTGGGCTGCAAATTACTTTAAAATCATGATTTTATTGTGAATATGTGTAATATGGGAGCCAGTTATTTAAGATATGAGAAGACTGGTAGTGACAGCAACCCATTATTACGACATGAGAAGACTGGTAGTGACAGTAACCCATTATTACGACATGAGAAGACTGATAGTGACAGCAACCCATTATTACGACATGAGAAGACTGATAGTGACAGCAACCCATTATTACGACATGAGAAGACTGATAGTGACAGCAACCCATTATTACGACATGAGAAGACTGATAGTGACAGCAACCCATTATTACGACATGAGAAGACTGATAGTGACAGCAACCCATTATTACGACATGAGAAGACTGATAGTGACAGCAACCCATTATTACGACATGAGAAGACTGATAGTGACAGAAACCCATTATTAAGATAGCTAAAAGCTGGTAATGACAGAGTTATGAACTAACAAAGGTTTCTAACTCTTTGTGAATCACGCATGTAGAGTCGACTATAATAGAGTTTTTTGGGTTATCGAGCTGATTACGAGTTTGGAAAAGCCCTAATTACAAACAACTCTAATATAATAATAACATCAAATATTTCTTAGCAACAGTGTCATGTGTTTGTTTTTAACCAATACAAAACTAACCCGCTGACTGGAAATGCAAACCAGTTTCCATTTCCAGTGAGTGAGTTGCGACTTGTTCCAGCCACGAATTACGGCTTTTATACACAAATAACCCGCACATAGGAGGGAGGAGCTTACAACGACGTTTCGGTCCGACTTGGACCGAAAATGGTCCAAGTCGGACGGAAACGTCGTCGTAAGCTCCTCTATTCTATGTGCGGGTTATTTGTGTATTGTTCCAGTCACGGTATTGTGCCTTTTTGTTATTTACGGCTTTTATTTTTAGGCTAAATAATTTTTAACCGATTTATATTCTCATTGCTTAGTGGAATAGACTGGTTAATGATGATAAACGATGCAGTGGAAGTCTTGTAGAGGCCTCCAGATGTCTTCCTACACTACATATAGATAAATATTAAACATTAATGTGTACTCATCTCAACAATACAGGTTTCATCATCCTAGATTCTTTTAATGAACACATCGCTGACACAAAGAGTAATTGGCTAGTTGATAATTTATACTGTCCATATTGATGAATGTTGGGACAGGGAGACATTGTGTACAACTTCCTGAAGAGGGCAGCCTGGGAGGCAACCTTCATCAGTGATCTGAGTGCCACGTTTACTCAAGGAGATGCCTATCTACTCTCCTCATTGTCCTCCATAACTTCTTCGTCCATTGGTAGCCTAGAGATGTGTATCGTCATATCGTGGACGTGACAGTCCTTGCTGAGGTTTCAATGTCACGGGATACTGACTGTTGTGTTGCAAGTAGTAATCTAAGCCTCTACGATATATATTGATTGTTGTGTTGTTGGATATAATACGATACATCATGGAATCTTGGTTCAGAGGACATCTACATAACCATCTTCACGGCTTCTACTACCACTACTAACCCATCCACTGGGTATGACCTACTTCCACTGGGAAATCCCGCCTTCCAATGACTATGCCCTAGTCTGCTACCCGTCCCTTTCCACCTGACGTCAGTATATAAGCGCCAGCATTCTTGCCTCTGCTCCAAATTCTTCAAGACCACGGTGCTCTTCACACCAATTCCAAGGCTGAGGAACTGATTACCTCATCTTTTGTGTATAGTTCTTACCTTCCATTTATGTCCTCGAATTTGTATTGATAAAGCCACTGGATTGCAAAACGTCTACAATAAGATGTTGCACATATGTCTAATTTTCAATACCATACGTATTGCTTGTGTTGCTAGATGCAGTAATATTAGCCTCTACGATAAATATTGACTACTGTATTGTATGATTGTAGATCACATCTGACATTCTACAGGCTCTTCAAGGATTCTGCAAGACGAACATCAAGGATTTCTGCCGTGAGGCGGAATAACCGAAGGCTACATTCCCTTGATGCTGGTAAAGAGAATTCAAGGATCAAACCTGATTACCTTCCCTTTTCCAAGCGGTGATGTGTCCACCCAGCCAGGCTACTGTAACCTTATCTATATTAATCTATGGTCAGTCAACAAAGAAAAGGCAAAAAAGGTTAGTTTGTTCACCTCTTTAGCTCTAGAGTGTCACCTAATCCTCTCACCTACAGCGCCACCTGATTCTCTCACCTAGAGTTACCACCTAAGTCTCTCACCAAGAGTGAAGCTAATTACCTCACCTAGAGTGTCACCCAATTTCCTTACCTAAATTACTTTGTCGTGGCTGGTACAGTTAACAACTAGCCCACAATACCACCCTGGGGCTAGTAGATAGCAACCACCCAGGTAGACAGCAACCACTCAGGTGTTGGTAAATAGCAGCCACTCAGGTGTTGGTAGACAGCAACCACTCAGGTGTTGGTAGACAGCAACCACTCAGGTGTTGGTAGACAGCAACCACTCAGGTGTTGGTAGACAGCAACCACTCAGGTGTTGGTAGACAGCAACCACACAGGTGTTGGTAGACAGCAACCACTCAGGTGATTGCGAAACTGAGGTAAGTCAGGTAAACGCGCTAACAATCCCCCCCAAGATAGTAACGTGTAAAACACCAGGTAAAACACCAGTAACGTGTAAAACACCAGGTAAAACACCAGTAACGTGTAAAACACCAGGTAAAACACCAGTAACGTGTAAAACACCAGGTAAAACACCAGTAACGTGTAAAACACCAGGTAAAACGCCAGTAACGTGTAAAACACCAGGTAAAACACCAGTAACATGTAAAACACCAGGTAAAACACCAGTAACATGTAAAACACCAGGTAAAACACCAGTAACATGTAAAACACCAGGTAAAACACCAGTAACGTGTAAAACACCAGGTAAAACACCAGTAACATGTAAAACACCAGGTAAAACACCAGTAACATGTAAAACACCAGGTAAAACACCAGTAACGTGTAAAACACCAGGTAAAACACCAGTAACATGTAAAACACCAGGTAAAACACCAGTAACATGTAAAACACCAGGTAAAACACCAGTAACATGTAAAACACCAGGAAAAACACCAGTAACGTGTAAAACACCAGGTAAAACACCAGGTAAAACACCGGTAGCATGTAAAAAACCAGGTAAAACACCAGTAACATGTAAAACATCAGGTAAAACACCAGTAACATGTAAAACACCAGGAAAAACACCAGTAACATGTAAAACACCAGGTAAAACACCAGTAACATGTAAAACACCAGGAAAAACACCAGTAACGTGTAAACCACCAGGTAAAACACCAGTAACGTGTAAACCACCAGGTAAAACACCAGTAACGTGTAAAACACCAGGTAAAACACCAGTAACGTGTAAAACACCAGGTAAAACACCAGTAACGTGTAAAACACCAGGTAAAACACCAATAACGTGTAAAACACCTGACAAAACACCAGTAACGTGTAAAACACCAGGTAAAAAACCACTAACGTGTAAAACACGATAAACCTTGCCTTGCAGTGAGTGGCACAACTTGCACCTCACCTTCACCGCCTCACAGGGTTGGAATGTGTTCTCACACTCTCCTGCAGCTCCTTCAGCGGGGGGTAAATTACCTTGTAAACAACCTGGCTTCGGCATTTTGCTCTCTACTCTCCTGAGTATTAACTCTCCAGCCGCTAGAGAGTTAATACTGCATATAATACGCTAGAGTCGAGCGTATGAGAAGCAGGGGCGAATATGCTTAAGATTCAACAACACGATATATATATATATATATATATATATATATATATATATATATATATATATATATATATATATATATATATATATATATATTTATATATATATATATATATATATATATATATCGAGAGGTGTACATCTTGCAGTTTATATAGAGAGAAATACACTATGTATACTATGTATACTCCGAGAGGCGTGTATCTTTCAGAGTATATGTATAGTGTAATCTCTATTTTAGGGATTGAAGTGTCTTTGGTAGTGAACAGGCGACAGCTATAATGAGCCTCGTATACCCGGTAGACTTCAAACCCAACCAACCATCCAACGAATTCAAAACTAAAGCTAAAATCAATATATATTACTTGCATAAACATTTACGTACTCGGTAAAAGGGTATCAGATCAACATGGCGCGTCATGTCCCAGCCTTTTTCTCCCAACCTTCCCCATGAAGCAGTGTCATGTCACTCACTACACGAAAACGGAAATAATATTACCCAAGTCATCAGGAGAGCTGACATGACAATAACACTCAGGTTTACTGTTGCACTGCACGTTACTTATGTGTTGCTAAGGCTCTTGTATACTATAATAAAGAATAAAGTAATCTATGGAGAACCGAGAAAAAAATAATCAGTGTTTATGAGACCATTTAGACAGAACCGATAGTGGGACCAGTTAGACCGGTTAACGAGACCATATCGTCAATTACACTCGTAAAGCTTTTAAATATATTTACCGTCATTCCTTGATAACAGTCACAGTTCAAAGTACATTTTAAGACGTCATATCTTCTCGTCATACGATCAGATTAAGACGTTATAAAATAACTTCACATAATGAGGTTAAGACGTCAGATCATTGATTCCATTATTACGTAACTGCCCGGCTGTCCCACAACTTTTTTCCTTAGTAATAAAAAACATTAATGTTATATTATGGAAAAAAAAAATACCACAGTGAAAATAGGATATAAAATCTGAAAGCTTTCATGTGTTTTTATGATATGTGTGTCAGCACATGAGAGCCTCAGTTTTCATGTGATATTTTTCTTATATTTGCAATCACGCGTTTTATTGTGATTTCTTCCATCTTGTATTATGTGGAAAAGTTATATATTTCTTATACACAAATACGTACAGAGAAGTTCTTATAATAACATAATATATATATATATATATATATATATATATATAATATAACATTAATGTTTTTTATTACTAAGGAAAAAAGTTGTGGGACAGCCGGGCAGTTACGTAATAATGGAATCAATGATCTGACGTCTTAACCTCATTATGTGAAGTTATTTTATAACGTCTTAATCTGATCGTATGACGAGAAGATATATATATATATATATATATATATATAGTAGGTAGTAGGTTGGTAGACAGCAACCACCCAGGGAGGTACTACCGTCCTGCCAGGTGACTGTGAAACAGAAACCTGAAACTGTTTTACATGATGGTAGGATTGCTGGTCTCTTTTTTCTGTCTCATAAACACGCTGGATAACAGGTATATCTAGCTACTTCTACTTACACTTTAGGTCACACTACACTGGCATACACATGCATATATATACATACACACATCTAGGTTTTTCTCCTTTTTCTTAATAGCTCTTGTTCTTTTTATTTTCTCTATTGTCCATGGGGAAGTGGAAAGAATCTTTCCTCCGTAAGCCATGCGTGTCGTATGAGGCGACTAAGATGCCGGGAGCAATGGGCTAGTAACCCCTTCTCCTGTACAAATCTACTAAAAACGAGAAGAAGAAAAACTTTATAAAATTGGGTTGTCTGAATGTGCGTGGATGTAGTGCGGATGATAAGAAGAGATGATTGCTGATGTTATGAATGAAAAGAAGTTGGATGTCCTGGCCTAAGCGAAACAAAGCTGAAGGGGTAGGCGAGTTTCAGTGGGGAGAAATAAATGGGATTAAGTCAGGAGTATCTGAGAGAGTTAGAGCTAAGGAAGGGGTAGCAATAATGTTGAAGGATCAGTTATGGAAGGAAAAGAGGAATATAAATGTGTAAATTCAAGGATTATGTGGATTAAAATAAGGGTCGGATGCGAAAAGTGGGTCATAATAAGCGTGTATGCACCTGGAGAAGAGAGGAGTGTAGAGGAGAGAGAGATTTTGGGAGATGTTAAGCGAATGTATAGGAACTTTTGAACCAAATGAGAGAGTAATTGTGGTAGGGGACCTAAATGCTAAAGTGGGAGAAACATGCAGAGAGGGTGTAGTAGGTAAGTTTGGGGTGCCTGGTGTAAATGATAATGGGAGCCCTTTGATTGAACTTTGTATAGAAAGGGGTTTAGTTATAGGTAATACATATTTTAAGAAAAAGAGGATAAATAAGTATACAAGATATGATGTAGGGCGTAATGACAGTAGTTTGTTGGACTATGTATTGGTAGATAAAAGACTGTTGAGTAGACTTCAGGATGTACATGTTTATAGAGGGCTACAGATATATCAGATCACTTTTTAGTTATAGCTACAGTGGGAGTAAAAGGTAGATGGGATACAAGGAAAATAGAATCAGTAAGTAAAGAGAGGTGAAGGTATATAAACTAAAAGAGGAGGCAGTTAGGGTAAGATATAAACAACTATTGGAGGATAGATGGGCTAGTGAGAGTGTAGGCAATGGGGTCGAAAATGTATGGGGTAGATTTAAAAATGTAGTGTTAGAGTGTTCAGCAGAAGTTTGTGGTTACAGGCGAGTGGGTGCAGGAGGGAAGAGGAGCGATTGGTGGAATGATGATGTAAAGAGAGTAGTAAGGGAGAAAAAGTTAGCATATGAGAGGTTTTACAAAGTAGAAGTAATGCAAGGAGGGAAGAGTATATGGAGAGAAAAAGAGAAGTTAAAAGAGTGGTGAAGCAATGTAAAAGAGAGCAGATGAGAGAGTGGGTGAGATGTTATCAGCAAATTTTGTTGAAAATAAGAAAAAGTTTTGGAATGAGATTAATAAGTTGAGGAAGCCTAGAGAACAAATGGATTTGACAGTTAAAAATAGGAGAGGAGAGTTATTAAATGGAGAGTTAGAGGTATCGGGAAGATGGAGAGAATATTTTGAGGATTTGTTAAATGTTGATGAAGACAGGGAAGCTGTGATTTCGTGTGTAGGGCAAGGAGGAATAACATCTTGTAGGAGTGTGGAAGAGCCAGTTGTGGGTGTAGGGAAGTTCGTGAGGCAGTGGGTAGAATGAAAGGGGTAAGGCAGCTGGGATTGATGGGATAAAGATAGAAATGTTAAAAGCAGGTGGGGATATAATTTTGGAGTGGTTGGTGCTATTATTTAATAAATGTATGGAAGAGGGTAAGGTACCTAGGGATTGGCAGAGAGCGTGTATTGTTCCTTTGTATAAAGGCAAAGGGGACAAAAGAGAGTGCAAAAATTATAGGGGAATAAGTCTGTTGAGTGTACCTGGTAAAGTGTATGGTAGAGTTATTATTGAAAGAATTAAGAGTAAAACAGAAAGCAGGATAGCAGATGAACAAGGGGCTTTAGGAAAGGTAGGGGTGTGTAGACCAAGTGTTTACAGTGAAACATATAGGTGAACAGTATTTGGATAAGGGTAAAGATGTTTTTGTGGCATTTATGGATTTGGAAAAGGCGTATGATAGGGTAGATAGGGGGCAATGTGGCAGATGTTGCAGGTGTATGGAATAGGAGGAAGGTTACTGAAAGCAGTGAAGAGTTTTTATGAGGATAGTGAGGCTCAGGTTAGAGTGTGTAGGAGGGAAGGGACTATTTCCCAGTAAAAGTGGGCCTTAGACAAGGATGTGTGATGTCACCGTGGTTGTTCAATATATTTATAGACGGGGTTGTAAGAGAAGTGAATGCGAGGGTCTTGGCAAGAGGTGTTGGGCTAAAAGATAAAGAAGCAAATACAAAGTGGGAGTTGTCACAGTTGCTTTTTGCTGATGACACTGTGCTTTTGGGAGATTCTGAAGAGAAGCTGCAGAGGTTGGTGGATGAATTTGGTAGGGTGTGTAAAAGAAGAAAATTGAAAGTGAATATAGGAAAGAGTAAGGTGATGAGGATAACAAAAAGAATAGGTGACGAAAGATTTGATATCAGATTGGAGGGAGAGAGTATGGAGGAGGTTAATGTATTCAGATATTTGGGAGTGGACATGTCGGCGGATGGGTCTATGAAGGATGAGGTGAATCATAGAATTGATGATGGGAAAAGGGTGAGTGGAGCACTTCGGAGTCTGTGGAGACAAAGAACCTTGTCCATGGAAGTAAAGAGGGAATGTATGAGAGTATAGTTATACCAACGCTCTTATATGGGTGTGAAGCATGGGTGATGAATGTTGCAACGAGGAGAAGGCTGGAGGCAGTGGAGATGTCATGTCTGAGGTCAATGTGTGGTGTGAATATAATGCAGAGAATTCGGAGTTTGGAAATTAGGAGGAGGTGCGGGATTACAAAAACGATTGTCCAGAGAGCTGAGGAGGGGTTGTTGAGGTGGTTTGGACATGTAGAGAGAATGGAACGACACAGAGTGACTTCGAGAGTGTATAAATCTGTAGTGGAGGAAGGCGGGGTAGGGGTCGGCCTAGGAAAGGTTGGAGGGAGGGGTAAAGGAAGTTTTGTGTCGAGGGGCTTGGACTTCCAGCAAGCATGTGTGAGCGTATTTGATAGGAGTGAATGGAGGCATATGGTTTTTAATACTTGACGTGCTGTTGGAGTGTGAGCAAAGTAACATTTATGAAGGGATTCAGGAAACCGGCAGGCCGGACTTGAGTTCTGGAGATGGGAAGTACAGTGCCGGCACTCTGAAGGAGGGGTGTTAATGTTGCAGTTTTATAACTGTAGTGTAAAGCACCCTTCTGGCAAGACAGTGATGGAGTGAATGATGATGAAAGTTTTTCTTTTTCGGGCCACCCTGCCTTGGTGGAATCGGCCGATGTGTTAATAAAAAAATAATATATATATATATATATATATATATATATATATATATATATATATATATATATATATTTATAAAACAAACATGAACATGAATACAATGGTACAATATGTCAAAGATTATGAATCTCCTCCAGCTCCTCCGAAGCCGGACGCGAGCCGAGTATGCAGCATGCGTTATATATATATATATATATATATATATATATATATATATATATATATATATATATATCACTTACCTGTTGACTATCTTACCTGCTGATTATCTCACCTGCTGATTATCTCACCTGCTGATTATCTCACCTGCTGATTATCTTACCTTGTGACGATGTTGGGCAGCAAGAAGGTGACGCTGTGTGCCCTGCCGGGGCGACGCTGCCCAGATGCTTTCATAAGGATATCTCTAAAATACCCTTGCCAGGGTATGTCTTGGGCACCTTCACACGATCTACCACTAAGATGCCCTTGCCAGGGTATGTCTTGGGCACCTTCACACGATCTACCTCTAAGAGACCCTTGTCAAGGTGTTTTTCCTGTGTTTTTTCACGACCTGGCCAAGCCAGCAAAGTCAGGCGTATAGTTTCTCTCGTTTGTTTGCGATTTTCTTTACTTTCTTTGTCAGATTCAAACATCATGATTGTCAGTCTGTAAACCAACAGGAATTTGTATCCATAAAAAGTTTACGATGCGTTTTTTCATGTTTTATGTCAATGTTTTTTATATATATTTTATAAAACAGTTTTTTTTTAAATAATTTCCACGTTTCAACCACGAAATTAAGATTTTTTTTAGTTAATTTAGTTCTGAAAACAGTCAGTCGTTCAGGACAGACCGAAATGTAGTTTAAAGTTTCCTCTCCAAATAAAGGGTCAATTTCTGCTCAACAGAATATGCAACACACTAGATCAATATAGCACATAGCTGCAACACAAGCTATGCTCTCTGCTCCTCCGGTGACCTGCAGATGTAAATTAGCAAAGATGTAACACCTGCCTCTCACGCTCACCTCTCTGGGGCTCCCTCAGTTCTGAAGCAAGAAACAACACAGGTGAACAACAAGCTTTTATTTCGACAACTTAAAGGTTTATGAAGACATAATAAAGGTCTGTATGATGCAAAACGTTGTTACAATTAACGCTTGCACTGCAGGTGCTGCCACAACCAGGTCAACGTCAGTTGAGCTAATTACATTCCAAGTATTACTCTCGAGGTGAGATGCCTAGTGATACTTCTTCTTAACTTATAACTGCCATCAGCATCCTCCCCGCTACCTCACTCCCAGTCCTCACCTTTGCCTCACGTCTCTCCTCACCTTTGCCTCACCCCTCTCCTCACCTTTCCCTCACCCCTCTCCTCACTTTTGCCTCACCCCTCTCCTCATCTCTGCCTCACACCTCTCTTCACCTTTGCCTCACCCCTCTCCCCACCTTTGCACTACAGAGGCACCTTGCTCAACACAGGTGTCTGTACTGACTCAAGATAAAACATAATCCATGTTCCATTTTATAAATACCACACTGAATAATATTATATTTCTGAGGACGGGATCAACCCGCAAGGGTCCTGGAGACTGACGGGTGATCAGGATTAATCTAAGAAAAACGAGGGTAGCTCCAGTTCCTGGAATCAAGAGCCCTTCACCTGATATGATGAATCAGGATGAAACTAGATTGATGGGGTGAGCACTTTCTAGCAAGGTTGAGGGACTGATTACATTTGTGGACTTCCTAGCAAGGCTGGGGGACTGATTACATTTGAGCACTTCCTAGCAAGGCTGAGGGACTGATTACTTTCGAGCACTTCCTAGCAATGCTGAGGAACTTATTACCTTTGAGCACTTCCTAGCAAGGTTGAGGGACTGATTACCTTTGAGCACTTCCTAGCAAGGTTGAGGGACTGATTACCTTTGAGCACTTCCTAGCAAGGTTGAGGAACTGATTACATTTGAGGACTTCCTAGCAAGGCTGAGGAACTGATTACCTTTGAGCACTTCCTAGCAAGGTTGAGGGACTGATTACCTTTGAGCACTTCCTAGCAAGGTTGAGGAACTGATTACCTTTGAGCACTTCCTAGCAAGGCTGAGGTACAGATTACCTTTGAGCACTTCCTAGCAAGGCTGAGGAACTGATTACCTTTGAGCACTTCCTAGCAAGGCTAAGGAACTGATTACCTTTGAGCACTTCCTAGCAAGGCTGAGGAACTGATTACCTTTGAGCACTTCCTAGCAAGGCTAAGGAACTGATTACCTTTGAGCACTTCCTAGCAAGGCTAAGGAACTGATTACCTTTGAGCACTTCCTAGCAAGGCTAAGGAACTGATTACCTTTGAGCACTTCCTAGCAAGGTTGAGGAACTGATTACATTTGAGGACTTCCTAGCAAGGCTGAGGAACTGATTACCTTTGAGCACTTCCTAGCAAGGTTGAGGAACTGATTACCTTTGAGCACTTCCTAGCAAGGTTGAGGAACTGATTACATTTGAGGACTTCCTAGCAAGGCTGAGGAACAGATTACCTTTGAGCACTTCCTAGCAAGGCTGAGGAACTGATTACCTTTGAGCACTTCCTAGCAAGGCTGAGGAACTGATTACCTTTGAGCACTTCCTAGCAAGGCTAAGGAACTGATTACCTTTGAGCACTTCCTAGCAAGGTTGAGGAACTGATTACCTTTGAGCACTTCCTAGCAAGGCTAAGGAACTGATTACCTTTGAGCACTTCCTAGCAAGGCTGAGGGACAGATTACCTTTGAGCACTTCCTAGCAAGGCTAAGGAACTGATTACCTTTGAGCACTTCCTAGCAAGGCTGAGGGACAGATTACCTTTGAGCACTTCCTAGCAAGGCTAAGGAACTGATTACCTTTGAGCACTTCCTAGCAAGGCTGAGGGACTGATCACATTTGAGCACTTCCTAGCAAGGCTAAGGAACTGATTACCTTTGAGCACTTCCTAGCAAGGTTGAGGAACTGATTACCTTTGAGTACTTCCTAGCAAGGTTGAGGGACTGATTACCGTTGACCACTTCCTAGCAAGGTTGAGGGACTGATTACCTTTGAGCACTTCCTAGCAAGGTTGAGAAACTGATTACCTTTGAGCACTTCCTACCAAGGTTGAGAAACTGATTACCTTTGAGCACTTCCTAGCAAGGTTGAGGAACTGATTACCTTTGAGTACTTCCTAGCAAGGCTGAGGAACTGATTACCTTTGAGTACTTCCTAGCAAGGTTGAGGAACTGATTACCTTTGAGCACTTCCTTGCAAGGTTGAGGAACTGATTACCTTTGAGCACTTCCTAGCAAGGTTGAGGGACTGATTACCTTTGAGCACTTCCTAGCAAGGTTGAGGAACTGATTACCTTTGAGCACTTCCTAGCAAGGTTGAGGAACTGATTACTTTTGAGCACTTCCTAGCAAGGTTGAGGAACTGATTACCTTTGAGCACTTCCTAGCAAGGTTGACGGACTGATTACCTTTGAACACTTCCTAGCAAGGTTGAGGGACTGATTACCTTTGAGTACTTCCTTGCAAGGTTGAGGAACTGATTACCTTTGAGCACTTCCTAGCAAGGTTGAGGAACTGATTACCTTTGAGTACTTTCTAGCAAGGTTGACGGACTGATTACCTTTGAACACTTCCTAGCAAGGCTGAGGAACTGATTACCTTTGAGCACTTCCTAGCAAGGTTGAGGGACTGATTACCTTTGAGTACTTCCTAGCAAGGCTGAGGAACTGATTACCTTTGAGCACTTCCTAGCAAGGTTGAGGAACTGATTACCTTTGAGTACTTTCTAGCAAGGTTGAGGAACTGATTACCTTTGAGCACTTCCTAGCAAGGTTGAGGGACTGATTACCTTTGAGCACTTCCTAGCAAGGTTGAGGAACTGATTACCTTTGAGTACTTCCTAGCAAGGTTGAGGAACTGATTACCTTTGAGTACTTCCTAGCAAGGCTGAGGAACTGATTACCTTTGAGCACTTCCTAGCAAGGCTGAGGAACTGATTACCTTTGAGCATTTCCTAGCAAGGTTGAGGAACTGATTACCTTTGAGCACTTCCTAGCAAGGTTGAGGGACTGATCACATTAAACTACTTCTTCCTGTCTTCTCCAGTGTTATTCCTTGTACTGGACTGATAAAGCCACCGGTGGGCGAAACGTCTCTACAATCAAGATACCCAAGTACTGTACATGTGACTTATTCATCTACTTGTCGGTTATATAAGTCATTACTGTAATCTACATGTTTGTGTCTGTATCTAAATAACTGTCTTTGTCTACACACCTGTATCTTTATCTACACATCTGTGTCTGTCTAGACATCTGTACCTTTGTCTGTTCACAAGTATGTTTGTCTACACATCTGTGTCTGTCTACACATCTGTCTACATATCTGCCTACTTTTTTACATTACAGGGTCTTTCTCTATACCCAGCCCCCAACTTCGGAGTCAGAATGACTGACCTCCAGTCACAGAGCTAGACTGACTGACCTCCAATCACAGAATCAGAATGACTGATCTCCAGTCACAGAGCTAGAATGACTGATCTCCAGTCACAGAGTCAGAATGACTGACCTCCAGTCACAGAGCTAGAATGACTGATCTCCAGTTACAGAGTCAGAATGACTGATCTCCAGTTACAGAGTCAGAATGACTGACCTCCAGTCACAGAGCTAGAATGACTGATCTCCAGTCACAAGTCAGAATGACTGACCTCCAGTCACAGAGCTAGAATGACTGATCTCCAGTTACAGAGTCAGAATGACTGATCTCCAGTTACAGAGTCAGAATGACTGATCTCCAGTTACAGAGCCATAGTGACTGACTTACAGTCAGAGTCAGAATCACCAAACCAAAGCCATGGAACGAGAATCATCGAGCATCAGCCATTAAGTCATTGGTACCTTGAATTTCATACCAAGGACAGCGCCACTGAGGGGAACCGAACGAGAGGGAACGTTGTTAGACCAACATGCACGACCATGGTCGACCTGAGGGGTTTCCTACACCTCTACAGTAGTACGGCAAAAAGCTTTGAAGATCAGAGTAAATGAACGTTAGAGGCACGTGAATGTACGTGAAGGGACGTGAATGTACGTGAAGGGACGTGAAGGGACTGAAGGAGACAGGCGTGGGGACCTGACAGCACTTCCGCTCTGAGTGGCGATAAACTGCAGACTGTCCTCTCTACCTCCTGCTTGGTGCCTCATTTGCCCCACCTGCCCACGCTCCTCCCTCCATACCTACCATGCATGGGGGACGGGGCCATGCATGGGGGACGGGGCCATGCATGGGGGACGGGGGTTCCTCCATGCTCCTGAACGGATCATAATGCTAATAATTTGAGCTATCCTAGGACCAAACAAAACATCTTCCCATATATATATATATATATATATATATTATACGTTTAAGGATATATTTTTTCATTGATATTAATGTAAAAATTAATAATCTTGTATCAAAAGAACCTTAGAAAACTTTCCTAACCTTATTAAACCAAGCGCAATTTAATTTAGCTTAATCCAGCTAAATATATTTTAGATAAGTTTACAGTAATTTAATAATAAACAAACAGAATGAAATATATTTTTTTCGTTAGGTTCAGAATGATTTTTGCGAAATTATTGCATACACAAATTTTCGCTTGCCTTATTCGGCAAGAAGAGCGTTGCAATTTAAGCCAAAATCGCAACTTTTACCTATTCGGCAGGACATATATATATATATATATATATGTCGTGCCGATTAGGTAAAACTTGCGATTTTGGCTTAAATAGCAACGCTCACCTTGCCATATAAGACAAGTGAAAATTTGTGTATGCAATAATTTCGCCAAAATCATTCTGAACATAACGAAAAAAATATATTTAATTGTGTTTGTTTATTATTAAATTAATGTTAACGTATCTAAAATATATTTAGTTGGGTTAGGCTAAATTAAATTGCGCTTGTTGTAATAAGGTTAGGTAGGTTTTCAAAGTTTCTCTTGGTACAAAATTATAAATTCTTACATTAACATAAATGAAAAAAATATATCTTTAAACGTATAAGAGAAAATTTTAGAAAGGACTTAATTTTAGATGAGTTCTTGCTAATTGACCAGTTTTACCTAATCGGCACGACATATATATATATATATATATATATATATATATATATATATATATATATATATATGACAGTTGTTGAATGTGTCCATTCCTAAGAGGTTTACCTTTGCTCCCTCTCACTACCACTGATCAGTATCCATGTATTTCAAAATGCGCCTCATCTAAAAATATAACTTTTCTTTCATTCATCTGTCGTCCATCCTGATCGAGTGCCCACTGCAGCCGTTTTTACTTCATAGCAGCTGTCAGTAATTGTTTCTTTACCGGCTTTCTGACAGTTCTGCCAACTTCAAAGAACCTTTGTCGACCAGTTGAAGAATCAACATTTACGCCAGCTGAAGCCAAATCTCTCTGTAGATCTTTGCTGGTTTTCTTGGGATCCTTCACACTATTTCTTATGATAACTCTGTTACCATGAGGTGTCTTACGTTTTCTACCACATCTTCCTCGACGCAGCGCTCCACAATCACCAGTGATGTCAGCTCTCTTCAGAATCCGACCAGCAGTTGACTTTGCTAGGCTCGAATTTTCGGCGATCTGTCTGATACTCAAATCAGCATGTTTTCTAGGAGCTACAATACTTGAACGCTTCCTAGGTGTAACATCTATCATGAATTTCAGCAGTAATCATGAATTGAAGGGGAAAATTTGGCGAAACCACATTCACTGACGGAGCACACTTGCAAGAATAACCTTACAGAACAACAGCTGTTGTAGCACTGACGAGAGTCACTGGGTTACACCACAGCTGGATGGTTGCCACAAGTAGGTAGCAAACTCTTCTGAAAAGAAAAGAACCCAAACTACATTAATTAAGCAGGAGACTAAGATATATTACGAGATAATACATCTGAATGCTATATTTAGGTTAAGACAACCATTTTTACCTGTTAACTGTGATGATCTCCCTGACACTTACACAATCAGTGTGTACAGTAATGATCTGATAACCTTAAGACGCTTGGTAAACTCTCGTAATACATGTTGATAACACCCACACCCACACATGGGTCACCCACACCCACACATGGCACACCGACACCCACACGTGGCTCACCGACACCCACACATGGCTCACCCACACCCACACATGGCTCACTCGCACCCACACATGGCTCTCACACACCCACACATGGCTCACCCACACCCACACATGGCTCACCCACACCCACACATAAGAACATAAGAAAGAAGGAACACTGCAGCAGGCCTACTGGCCCACACATGGTTCATCCACACCCACACATGGTTCATCCACACCCACACATGGTTCACCCATACCCATACACGATTCACCCATACATGGTTCACCCACACCCACACATGGCTCACCCACACCCACACATGGTTCACCCACACCCACACATGACTCACCCATCCATGGTTCACCCACACCCACACATGGTTCACCCACACCCACACATGACTCACTTGTGGAAATTTTTAAATTTTCCTAAATTCAGCATGTTTAAATTTGAATAATATAATAATTGTATATTAAAATGTGATGGTGATTTGACCCTTCGATAAATTTCGAGTGAGGGGGAGAGGCAGAAGAGCCGGGAGTGATGCCGCGAGAGGACGCTATAGTGAAAATACATGTGAACACTGGTCTGTTAGTGGTGTAATTTAATCAGGCGTCATTGAAGTTCATTTGGTGTATATCGGACTCAGTCCGTAATTTAGAAATTGCTGACATGTTCCCGCTGAAGAACTGGGATTAAGAGTGTGGAAAACATTTACAATTCGGTAACAAGAACGGAAAAACACACCTTAGCTAAGTGACGCTTACCCAAAATGTGCAGTAGTTTTGTGTTAAGTATTGTAAATTCTAGCTGTTGTGGTAGTGTTAGGGTGTATTTCCCAAAAAATAATTATTATTCAGTAATTAAATGGTAAGTGGTAATACGAATTCTCGTTCTAATAACACTATTATAATTTATTTACAATAATTACATTATGTGTACGCAGCAAGCCTAATCATATACAGTCCACACAACTTTAATTTACCAGAGTAGCTGGTTTTAATATTGTAATTGTTTATTTAATGTCAGGTCTAGCATTTTGTGAGAGTGGTGATGAAGTGGGCATCGAGGGAGTGACAGTTCTGCGACCTACTATGACTAAGTCCCACTTATCTCACCCAGATTACTTGCCTGCAATAATTCAGGTAATACCCTGTAAACCTCATGCAGGTAATTTGCTCACATAATAATAATAGTTTATAAACTAAAAGAGGAGGCAGTTAGGGTAAGATATAAACAACTATTGGAGGATAGATGGGCTAGTGAGAGTGTAGGCAATGGGGTCGAAAATGTATGGGGTAGATTTAAAAATGTAGTGTTAGAGTGTTCAGCAGAAGTTTGTGGTTACAGGCGAGTGGGTGCGGGAGGGAAGAGGAGCGATTGGTGGAATGATGATGTAAAGAGAGTAGTAAGGGAGAAAAAGTTAGCATATGAGAGGTTTTTACAAAGTAGAAGTGATGCAAGGAGGGAAGAGTATATGGAGAGAAAAAGAGAGGTTAAAAGAGTGGTGAAGCAATGTAAAAAGAGAGCAGATGAGAGAGTGGGTGAGATGTTATCAGCAAATTTTGTTGAAAATAAGAAAAAGTTTTGGAATGAGATTAATAAGTTGAGGAAGCCTAGAGAACAAATGGATTTGACAGTTAAAAATAGAGAGGAGAGTTATTAAATGGAGAGTTAGAGGTATCGGGAAGATGGAGAGAATATTTTGAGGATTTGTTAAATGTTGATGAAGACAGGGAAGCTGTGATTTCGTGTGTAGGGCAAGGAGGAATAACATCTTGTAGGAGTGTGGAAGAGCCAGTTGTGGGTGTAGGGAAAGTTCGTGAGGCAGTGGGTAGAATGAAAGGGGTAAGGCAGCTGGGATTGATGGGATAAAGATAGAAATGTTAAAAGCAGGTGGGGATATAATTTTGGAGTGGTTGGTGCTATTATTTAATAAATGTATGGAAGAGGGTAAGGTACCTAGGGATTGGCAGAGAGCGTGTATTGTTCCTTTGTATAAAGGCAAAGGGGACAAAAAAGAGTGCAAAAATTATAGGGGAATAAGTCTGTTGAGTGTACCTGGTAAAGTGTATGGTATAGTTATTATTGAAAGAATTAAGAGTAAAACAGAAAGCAGGATAGCAGATGAACAAGGGGCTTTAGGAAAGGTAGGGGTGTGTAGACCAAGTGTTTACAGTGAAACATATAGGTGAACAGTATTTGGATAAGGGTAAAGATGTTTTTGTGGCATTTATGGATTTGGAAAAGGCGTATGATAGGGTAGATAGGGGGCAATGTGGCAGATGTTGCAGGTGTATGGAATAGGAGGAAGGTTACTGAAAGCAGTGAAGAGTTTTATGAGGATAGTGAGGCTCAGGTTAGAGTGTGTAGGAGGGAAGGGGACTATTTCCCAGTAAAAGTGGGCCTTAGACAAGGATGTGTGATGTCACCGTGGTTGTTCAATATATTTATAGATGGGGTTGTAAGAGAAGTGAATGCGAGGGTCTTGGCAAGAGGTGTTGGGCTAAAAGATAAAGAAGCAAATACAAAGTGGGAGTTGTCACAGTTGCTTTTTGCTGATGACACTGTGCTTTTGGGAGATTCTGAAGAGAAGCTGCAGAGGTTGGTGGATGAATTTGGTAGGGTGTGTAAAAGAAGAAAATTGAAAGTGAATATAGGAAAGAGTAAGGTGATGAGGATAACAAAAATAGGTGACGAAAGATTGGATATCAGATTGGAGGGAGAGAGTATGGAGGAGGTGAATGTATTCAGATATTTGGGAGTGGACATGTCGGCGGATGGGTCTATGAAGGATGAGGTGAATCATAGAATTGATGAGGGAAAAGGGTGAGTGGAGCACTTCGAGTCTGTGGAGACAAAGAACCTTGTCCATGGAAGTAAAGAGGGAATGTATGAGAGTATAGTTATACCAACGCTCTTATATGGGTGTGAAGCATGGGTGATGAATGTTGCAACGAGGAGAAGGCTGGAGGCAGTGGAGATGTCATGTCTGAGGTCAATGTGTGGTGTGAATATAATGCAGAGAATTCGGAGTTTGGAAATTAGGAGGAGGTGCGGGATTACCAAAACGATTGTCCAGAGAGCTGAGGAGGGGTTGTTGAGGTGGTTTGGACATGTAGAGAGAATGGAACGAGACAGAGTGACTTCGAGTGTATAAATCTGTAGTGGAGGGAAGGCGGGGTAGGGGTCGGCCTAGGAAAGGTTGGAGGGAGGGGGTAAAGGAAGTTTTGTGTGCGAGGGGCTTGGATTTCCAGCAAGCATGTGTGAGCGTATTTGATAGGAGTGAATGGAGGCATATGGTTTTTAATACTTGACGTGCTGTTGGAGTGTGAGCAAAGTAACATTTATGAAGGGATTCAGGGAAACCGGCAGGCCGGACTTGAGTTCTGGAGATGGGAAGTACAGTGCCGGCACTCTGAAGGAGGGGTGTAAATGTTGCAGTTTTATAACTGTAGTGTAAAGCACCCTTCTGGCAAGACAGTGATGGAGTGAATGATGATGAAAGTTTTTCTTTTTCGGGCCACCCTGCCTTGGTGGGAATCGGCCGATGTGATAATAAAATAATAAAAATAAAATAATAATAATTCATATCACCCAAACATGGCTCACCTTTCCACTCTAAACGTTACCTGACGTATGGAGACACCCATCACAGTCATACCAAACATAGTATTTCCTAATACACAGTGGAAAATAATGCACAACAGTGAAATTTCACATAAATGACATCAAGTATTAAATAAATTATTTTATATATAAATATATTTTTTTAGAAAAGCCGGAATCTGACTTCCTCTATGATGTCATTTCTTGTGACGTCTTTCCTTGTCAGTGACGTCATCAGTGACGTAATTTATCGTAGAGAGATGTTAGATTTAATTAGACATTAAGAATAATATCTATATCCAATTTTCTTTAATATTTATTTGACTGGAAATGGTTTTACAGCTAATTCTGTTTTAGATTTAGTTACGAAGAATTGACGGGAGTTCGAAACGTCGTTCTGGCATGTAACAAAAACAACACGTTTCCAATCAACGGCATTTTTAGGGAAAAAATGAGCAAAATCTAAATATTTTTAAAACTTAAAACGTTGACATTTCTCTATGAACCATTGTACCACCGTTTATTCTACTCTTTATTCACTGACAGTCGTTTATTGCGAAGGTTAAGTGTTTTTTAGCAATCATTTACCTTCTAGAAAATTTGGAAAGCATCTCCAATGTTTACAAAAAAAGTCACAATACCGTGACTGGAACAATACACAAATAACCCACACATAGAAGACAGGAGTTTACGACGACGTTTCGGTCCTACTTGGACCATTTACAAAGTTACACTAACAAAAAGGAGAGAAGGAGGGAGTATATATAGACCAGCAGACAGGGAGGGAACAAGAGAGGTACTTCCTCTCTTGTCCCGTCCCTGTCTGCTGGCATATGTATACTCCATCCTCTCCTTTTTGTCAGTGTGACTTTGTAAATCGTCCAAGTTGGACCGAAACGTCGTCGTAAACTCCCGTCTTCTATGTGTGGGTTATTTGTGTATCTCCAATGTTGTGAACCAAGAAGCCTTAAGAGGCGCCTGAGTTTCCCTGTCTCCTAATATGTTTATGTTTCCCCTATAATCTACCTTGTCCATAATTACAATCGCATTTGCTTTGTCTGCTTTCGTAAGGTGAAGTCCAGGAAAAAAACCATACCACGGGTGGGGTTCGAACCCGCGGTCACAGAGTCTCAAAACTCCAGACCGTCGCGTAAGCCACTGGGCCAGCTAGCTTCAATTGTGTTGCAGAGGTCTAAGCAAAGCTCATACTTCTACAACACAATTGTCCTCAAAGATTTGTTAAGTTACACTATGAATTAAGGAAAGATCCTGGACTCACCTTACGAAGCAGACAAAGCAAATGCGATAGTAATTATGGACAAGGTAGATTATAGGGAAAAAATAATATATTATTAGAAGACAGAGGAACTGACGTGATCCTTAACCGGCATCAAGACACCCAGGGCCTTCCCTAATCCCTGCCCTTCCCCGCCTTGCCTGCCCTTCCCCGCCTTGCCTGCCCTTCCCCGCCTTGCCTGCCCTTCCCTCCCCTGCCCACCCCTCCCACTTCCCCTTGAATTATACACTATACTATGCAAACAATCGCAGACGGGCGATCTTAACTATGAAAGACAAGCCACGGGGATGGGGGGTGGAAATCTTTAGCTAAAGTACTTTCACACTTCTCAGTGCGTCATCAGGAGCTGGAGTTTACCTGGAGAGAGTTCCGGGTGTCAACGCCCCCGCGGTCCGGTCTGTGACTAAGCCTCATGGTGAATCAGAGCCTGATCAACCAGGCTGTTACTGCTGGCCGTACGCAGTCCGACGTACGAACCACAGCCCGGGTGGTCAGGTACTGACTTTAGGTGCCTGTCCAGTGCCTGCTTGAAGATAGCCAGGGGTCTATTGGTAATATCCCTTATGTACGCTGGGAGGCAGTTGAACAGTCTTGGGCCCCTGACACTTATTGTGTCTCTCAACGTGCTTGTGGCACCCCTGCTTTTCATTGTGGGGGGGGATGTTGCATCGTCTGCCGAGTCTTTTGCTTTCGTAGGGAGTGACTTTCGTGTGCAAGTTTGGTACTAATCCCTCTAGGATTTTCCAAGTGTATATAATAATGTATCTCTCCCGCCTGCGTTCTAGGGAGTACAGGTTTAGGAACTTCAAGCGTTCCCAGTAATTGAGGTGGTTTATCGCAGTTAAGTGTGCCGTGTAGGTTCTCTGCACATTTTCTAGTTCAGCAATTTCACCTGCCTTGAAAGGTGCAGTTAGTGTGCAGCAATATTCCAGCCTAGATAGAACAAGCGACCTGAAAAGTGTCATCATGGGCTTGGCATCCCTGGTTTTGAAGGTTCTCATTATTCATTCTGTCATTTTTCTAGCAGATGCGATTGCTAGTGTTATGGCCCTTAAAGGTGAGATCCTCTGACATGATCACTCCCAGGTCTTTGACATTAGTTTTTCGCTCTATTGTGTGGTTGGAATTTGTTTTATACTCCGATGAAATTTTAATTTCCTCACGTTTTCCATATCGGAGTAATTGAAATTTCTCATCATTGAACTTCATATTGTTTTCTGCAGCCTATTTAAAGATTTGGTTGATGTCTGCTTGGAGTCTTGCAATGTCTTCAACGGTGGACACTGTCATGCAGATTCGGGTGTCATCTGCAAAGGAAGACACGGCACTGGTTTATGTCTGATATGAGGATGAGGAACAGGATGGGAGCGAGTACTGTGCCTTGTGGAACAGAGCTTTTCACCGTAGCCGCCTCAGACTTTACTCTGTTGACTACTACTCTTTGTGTTCTACTTGTTAGGAAATTATAGATCCATCTGCCAACTTTTCCTGTTTTTCCTTTATCACGCATTTTGTGTGCTATTACACCATGGTCACACTTGTCAAAGGCTTTTGCAAAGTCTGTGTATATAACATCTGCATTCTGTTTGTCTTCTAGAGCATCCAAGACCTTGTCGTAGTGGTCCAGTAGTTGGGACAGACAGGAGCGACCTGTTCTAAACCCATGCTGCCTGGGTTGTGTAATTGATGGGTATCTAGATGAGTGGCGATCTTGCTTCTTAGAACCCTTTCAAAGATTTTTATGATATGGGACGTTAGCGCTATTGGTCTGTAGTTCTTTGCCATTGCTTTACTGCCCCCTTTGTGGAGTGGGGCTCTGTCTGTTGTTTTTAGTAACTGCGGGACGACCCCAGTGTCCATGCTCCCTCTCCATAGGATGTTAAAAAGCACGTGATAGGGGCTTCTTGCAGTTCTTGATGAACACGGAGTTCCATGAGTCTGGGCAATAGAGCAACTAAAGCAGGAACAGAGTTCTCAGAGTAGCGTAGTGGATGTGTCGCCGGCCACGGTTACCCTTAGAGTCAATCTTACAACACTGCATAGCTCCTGATGACGCACTGAGAAGTGTGAAAGTACTTGAGCTAAAGATTCCCCCATCCCCCGTGGCTTGTCTTGCACTCTTTACTATATTTTATGAACCGCTAAAACCTGTTTGCGTCACTCAACGAAATGGGTGGTGGAGTCTCGGTACTCCGTCCATTAATCTTGGCATGTTCTCCGATCACTCAGGCTGTTGGTGATCGCCGGTGGTAACCAGACTTTTAGGTCTGTCCTGAACACGATAATGGTCCTCATCGAAACGAAATTACTAGTTACCGTTTCATATTCACGGAGTTACTGCAGTCACGGTGCTGTTACTGCAGTCACGGTGCAGTTACTGCAGTCACGGTGCAGTTACTGCAGTCACGGTGCAGTTACTGCAGTCACGGTGCAGTTACTGCAGTCACGGTGCAGTTACTGCAGTCACGGTGCAGTTACTGCAGTCACGGTGCTGTTACTGCAGTCACGGTGCAGTTACTGCAGTCACGGTGCAGTTACTGCAGTCACGGTGCGTTACTGCAGTCACGGTGCTGTTACTGCAGTCACGGTGCAGTTACTGCAGTCACGGTGCAGTTACTGCAGTCACGTGCAGTTACTGCGTACGATGCGTTACTGCAGTCACGGTGCAGTTACTGCAGTCACGGTGCAGTTACTGCAGTCACGGTGCAGTTACTGCAGTCACGGTGCAGTTACTGCAGTCACGGTGCAGTTACTGCAGTCACGGTGCAGTTACTGCAGTCACGGTGCAGTTACTGCAGTCACGGTGCAGAGTTATCTGCAGTCACGGTCGCGGTGAGTTACTGCAGTCACGCTTCGGTCAGCGCCGGTGCAGTTACGTACGCAGTGTCACGGTCGTTACTGCAGTCACTGGTGCAGTTACTGCAGTCACGGTGCAGTTACTGCAGTCACGGTGCAGTTACTGCAGTCACGGTGCAGTTACTGCAGTCACGGTGCAGTACGCAGTCACGTGCAGTTACTGCAGTCACGGTGCAGCTACTGCAGTCACGGTGCAGTTACTGCAGTCACGGTGCAGTTACTGCAGTCACGGTGCAGTTACTGCAGTCACGGTGCAGTTACTGCAGTCACGTGCAGTTACTGCAGTCACGGTGCAGATTACGTGCATAGTCACGGTGCAGTTACTGCAGTCACGGTGCAGTTACTGCAGTCACGGTGCAGTTACTGCAGTCACGGTGCAGTTACTGCAGTCACGGTGCAGTTACTGCAGTCACGGTGCAGTTACTGCAGTCACGGTGCAGTTACTGCAGTCACGGTGCAGTTACTGCAGTCACGGTGCAGTTACTGCAGTCACGGTGCAGTTACTGCAGTCACGGTGCAGTACTGCAGTCACGGTGCAGTTACTGCACGCAGTTACTGCAGTACGGGATACTGCGTCACGTGCAGTTACTGCAGTCACGGTGCAGTTACTGCAGTCACGGTGCAGTTACTGCAGTCACGGTGCAGTTACTGCAGTCACGGTGCAGTTACTGAGTCACGGTGCAGTTACTGCAGTCACGGTGCAGTTACTGCAGTCACGGTGCAGTTACTGCAGTCACGGTGCAGTTACTGCAGTCACGGTGCAGTTACTGCAGTCACGGTGCAGTTACTGCAGTCACGGTGCAGTTACTGCAGTCACGGTGCAGTTACTGCAGTCACGGTGCAGTTACTGCAGTCACGGTGCAGTTACTGCAGTCACGGTGCAGTTACTGCAGTCACGGTGCAGTTACTGCAGTCACGGTGCAGGTACTGCAGTCACGGTGCAGTTACTGCAGTCACGGTGCAGTACTGCAGTCACGGTGCAATGCATCACGGTCAGTTCTGCAGTCACGGTGCAGTACTGCAGTCACGGTGCAGTTACTGCAGTCACGGTGCAGTTACTGCAGTCACGGTGCTGTTACTGCAGTCACGGTGCAGTTACTGCAGTCACGGTGCAGTTACTGCAGTCACGGTGCAGTTACTGCAGTTACTGCAGTCACGGTGCAGTTACTGCAGTCACGGTGCAGTTACTGCAGTCACGGTGCATTTACTGCAGTCACGGTGCAGTTACTGCAGTCACGGTGCAGATACTGCAGTCACGGTGCAGTTACTGCAGTCACGGTGCAGCTACTGCAGTCACGGTGCAGTTACTGCCAGTCACGGTGCAGTTACTGCAGTCACGGTGCAGTTACTGCAGTTACTGCAGTCACGGTGCAGTTACTGCAGTCACGGTGCAGTTACTGCAGTCACGGTGCTGTTATTGCAGTCACGGTGCAGTTACTGCAGTCACGGTGCAGTTACAGCAGTCACGGTGCAGTGACTTGCAGTCTCTGCTTCCTTCAAGGAAGGTGTCGTAATGGTATTTAAGGGCTCTTGATCCAGGGAGTTGGGGATAACTTTCCTTTGCTTTTATCATACTTTATATCCTTCCATTCAGCGCTCTTTAAAGATTATTATTATGATTTTTAATCACTTTATTGTTTCTCCGGCCTGAAGTAGTGTCATGGTCCTGGACCATGATAATGCTGGACCATGCTGGTGCTGGACCATGAGAGTGCTGGACCATGCTGGTGCTGGACCATGATAGTGCTGGACCATGCTGGTGCTGGACCATGATAGTGCTGGACCATGATAGTACTGGACCATGATAGTGCTAGACCATGGTACTGCTGGACCATGATAGTGCTGGACCATGATAGTGCTGGGCCATGATAGTACTGGGCTATGATAGTGCTGGGCCATGATGGTGCTGGACCATGATGGTGATGGACCATGATAGTGCTGAACCATGATAGTGCTGGGCCATGATAGTGCTGGACCATGTTAGTGCTGGACCATGATAGTGCTGAACCATGATAGTGCTGGGCCATGATAGTGCTGGACCATGATAATGCTGGGCCATGATGGTGCTGGACCAGCTGAATAATGCTGGACCACGATGGTGCAGGACCATGATAGAGCTGAACCATGATAGTGCTGGGCCATGATAGTGCTGGGCCATGATAGTGCTGGGCCATGATGGTGCTGGACCATGATGGTGCTGGGCTATGATAATGCTGGACCATGATAGGGCTGGAACATGATAGTGCTGGAACATGATAGTGCTGGACCATGATGGTGCTGGACCATGATAATGCTGGACCATGATAGTGCTGGACAATGATAGTGCTGGAACATGATAGTGCTGGACAATGATGGTGCTGGACCATGATAGTGCTGGACCATGATAGTGCTGGGCCATGATAGTGCTGGGCCATGATGGTGTTGGACCATGATGGTGCTGGACCATGATGGTGCTGGACCATGATGGTGCTGGACCATGATGGTGCTGGACCACGATGGTGCTGGACCATGATAGAGCTGGACCATGACAGTGCTGGGCCATGACAGTGCTGGGCCATGATAGTGCTGGGCCATGATGGTGCTGGACCATGATAGTGCTAGACCGTGATAGTGCTGGACCATGATAGTGCTGGAACATGATAGTGCTGGACAATGATGGTGTTGGACCATGATTGTGTTGGGCCATGATAGTGCTGGACCATGATAGTGCTAGACCGTGATAGTGCTGGACCATGATAGTGCTGGAACATGATAGTGCCGGACAATGATAGTGCTGGACCGTGATAATGTTGGACCATGATAGTGCTGGACCATGATAGTGCTGGACCGTGATAGTGCTGGACCATGAGTACTGGACCGTGATAGTGCTGGGCCATGATAGTGCTGGACCATGATAGTGCTGGACCGTGATAGTGCTGGACCATGATGGTGCTGGACCATGATAGTGCTGGAATCATGATAGTGCTGGACCATGATAGTGCTGGACCGTGATAGTGCTATACCATGATAGTGCTGGGCCATGATAGTGCTGGACCGTGATAGTGCTGGACCATGATAGTGCTGGACCGTGATAGTGCTGGGCCATTATAGTGCTGGACCGTGATAGTGCTGGACCATGATAGTGCTGGACCACGATAGTGCTGGATCATGATAGTGCTGGACCATGATAGTGTTGGACCATTATAGTGCTATGCCTTGATAGTGCTGGACCATGATGGTGCTGGACCATGATAGTGCTGGACCATGATAGTGCTGGGTCATGATAGTGCTGGGCCATGAAGGAGCTGTACGTTGAAAATGGTATATAATACCGAGAAGTTGATGATTAAGAAACGTTTCGCCCACACAGTAGACTTCTTCAGTCCATGAAGCAAGGCTGAGTGACTGATCACTTCACTTCACTTCACTACTACACTGCTGCCTCTGTAGGTGACTGAAGAAGCCCACTGTGTAGGCGAAATATTTCAGCAATGAAGATACCCAACTGTTGCACATGTATCTAACTCATCATAGTGCTGTACCATGATGGTCCTGTACCATGATGGTCTTGTACCATGATGGTCCTGTACCATGATGGTCCTGTACCATGATAGTCTTGTACCATGATGGTCCTGTACCATGATGGTCCTGTACCATGATGGTCCTGTACCATGATGGTCCTGTACCATGATGGTCCTGTACCATGATGGTCCTGTACCATGATGGTCCTGTACCATGACACAGTACCTCACAGCGACCATTATTACTACACACAGTGTTGCTACATTCCAAACATTTCTTACTATAATTATCCTCTTATCTTAGAGTTAATTCAGCGTCTTCCAGAACATTACGTGTCACGTTTATGACGGTGACTGACGTATCTTGTTTAGTGTCATGTGTACGTCACGTCAACCTCTGTACACTGACTGTGGTCTTTTGTAAGTCAGGTCTTCCTGTGCTCACTTTCTTTGGTCTTGTTACCAACAGGACAGACCCACGAGGGGTGAGAGGGAAGTGGGGACAGGCGAAGAAAACCTCTGGAGAGGAATGTCTTGACTTGTATGGCTGACGTAGAAGAGCAGAGAAACAGGTTCAGCTTGCATGCTCCTGTCTTAGTGATGCAGTATAGGGCGGCAGGCAGGAACGCCGTGGAAAGGCACCTTACGAATTACTTGATGTCTGCAGCATGTAACATCGAGGATGTTTGAGTACTTCGTCTTCTTGTGTTCTTGATGGACGTCCCTGGCATATTTTCTCACTTTCTTGATGCTCTACTAGTTGACACAAATGTTAAATGATCTCATCTCCGAGTGATGGTGATGATGGTGACGGTAATAATGGTGGTAGTGGTATCAGTCTCCCTAGTGGTGATGGTAGTGATGGTGGTAGTTGTATTAATCTCCCTTGTGGTGATGGTAGTGATGGTGGTAGTTGTATTAATCTCCTGGTAGTGATGGTGGTAGTGGTATTAATCTCCCTGGTGGTGAGGTTGATTCTCCTGGCAGGTTGGTTGTGTCACGACGGGTCCAAGTAACCTTCGACATTTCCTAACGGATAAAGTGAGAGGAAACAGAAGTGTGGTTACGAGACAGGTGAGACAGTGACAGTCACGGTCAGTGAACTCACTGCAGCAGATCCTGTCACAGCTGAGTAACTGCAGCAGATTCTCTCACAGCTGAGTAACTGCAGTAGATTCTCTCACAGCTGAGTAACTGCAGCAGATCCTGTCACAGCTGAGTAACTGCAGCAGATCCTGTCACAGATGAGTAACTGCAGCAGATCCTGTCACAGCTGAGTAACTGCAGCAGATCCTGTCACACCTCAGTAACTGCAGGAGATCCTGTCACTGCTGAGTAACTGCAGCAGATCCTGTCACAGCTGAGTAACTGCAGCAGATCCTGTCACAGCTGAGTAACTGCAGCAGATCCTGTCACACCTCAGTAACTGCAGTAATTATCTCACAGCTGAGTAACTGCAGCAGATTCTCTCACAGCTGAGTAACTGCAGCAGATCCTGTCACAGCTGAGTAACTGCAGCAGATCCTGTCACACCTCAGTAACTGCAGGAGATCCTGTCACAGCTGAGTAACTGCAGCAGATCCTGTCACAGCTGAGTAACTGCAGCAGATCCTGTCACAGCTGAGTAACTGCAAGCAGATCCTGTCACAGCTGAGTAACTGCAGCAGATCCTGTCACAGCTGAGTAACTGCAGCAGATCCTGTCACACCTCAGTAACTGCAGGAGATCCTGTCACAGCTGAGTAACTGCAGCAGATCCTGTCACAGCTGAGTAACTGCAGCAGATCCTGTCACAGCTGAGTAACTGCAGCAGATCCTGTCACAGCTGAGTAACTGCAGCAGATCCTGTCACAGCTGAGTAACTGCAGCAGATCCAGCTGGTAACTAGCTGATCTGTCAAGCTGGACTGCAGCAGATCCTGTCACAGCTGAGTAACTGCAGCAGATCCTGTCACAGCTGAGTAACTGCAGCAGATCCTGTCACAGCTGAGTAACAGAGTCCTGCAGCTGATAACTGCAGCAGATCCTGTCACAGCTGAGTAACTGCAGCAGATCCTGTCACAGCTGAGCTAATCTGCAACAGATCCCTGTCCAGCTGAGTAACTGCAGCAGATCCTGTCACAGCTGAGTAACTGCAGCAGATCCTGTCACATGCGCTGAGTAACTGCAGCAGATCCTGTCACAGCTGAGTAACTGCAGCAGATCTGTCACAGCTGAGTAACTGCAGCAGATCCTGTCACAGCTGAGTAACTGCAGCAGATCCTGTCACAGCTGAGTAACTGCAGCAGATCCTGTCACAGCTGAGTAACTGCAGCAGATCCTGTCACAGCTGAGTAACTGCAGCAGATCCTGTCACAGCTGAGTAACTGCAACAGATCCTGTCACAGGCAGGTCAAGAAAATACAAAGGTATCACTGTGCTTGGTGTTGAAGCTTGCAGTATGCAAGAATAATTCTCTTGCACGAGCAACAGACATGTGTGACCTACATTATCATGAGGATGTAGAGGATTTAGAAAATATTCTACAACTCCATTGATAAATAGTTAATTGGCAAGACCTACTTCCAGTAGTGAGCCACGCCCACCTGTGACGCCGTATCCAACTGCTGCACTTGCTTCTGTCTCCAGAATATAGATATCTGTCCCTGTGTATCATGGAGAAGGAAGGTAAACATTTTGATCCCAGGAAGGAAAGGACAGCTTAATTTCCTTGGATCAAGAACCCTTTACCAGCGTCAAGCTAACCCCTCTTGAACGGAGACAAGATTACCGTTAACGCGCACACAAGGGCAGAAAAAATACGAAGTAAATATATGCTGATATATATATATATATATATATATATATATATATATATATATATATATATATATATATATATATATATATATATATATATATATATATATATATATCGACTATTATGTGCAAAATAGTAAGAGTTACTACCAAACTGTCAATATTGCTGATCATTTTCTGTCTCACGAAGATGTAAGATGTAAGATGTAAGATGACGTATAAATCTTATAAACTTCTTATAAATTCCTACTTAGTTTTATTTTCAGTAGTGCTTCTTAAAAATTCTTATTCCTACAGTATTTCCATTCTAATCTATGGGGCCATATGTCAGAGCGAGCCCCCGGGGCCATATGTGAGAGCGGGCCCCCTGGGCCATGTGTGAGAGCGGGCCGCGGGGGCCATGATCCTCAACAGATATATTACATCACTTCCGTTAAAGGGGAATTTTATCATGGTGTAAATCTGGGGATCTTTTGGGCTTCAGCTCATGTAAAGATAAGGATAAGTTTGACGTATTGTGGTTACAGGTGTGGAGCAGGTGCGGGACACGGAGTGCCAAACATTGCCTGCTAGGTAATCTGTTCAGCGTGGGTATGTACACAGAGTGCCCCTGGGCAGGCACTGGTGGTTCATACCCCAGGGCGTCTTCCTGGCATCATGCCCGACAGTCACTTGATGTTTACAAACTTGCCACAGCCTCGCCGCTCGAGCTTCCCGCGTCCTAACTATGGTTTATGTTCTCGTGTGTGTGTGTGGAAATCAAGGACATAAACATTGGAATATGTTTTATGTCGTTGACTCTTGAAGCTACACACAAACACACGTGCGCGAGCCGAGGAGCCGAGACTTGACCCCCGCAAAACCTAAGTAGGTGAGTACAAGACAAATATCCCATTTAATCAGTGTTTGGAGTTAAAGCAAAGATAGATATTTACACTGATCTTAAATATTATTAAATTTAGGTTAACAGATTAAGAAATATTACGAAATGTAAAAAATATGTATTCTATGTTAATTCTCTCTCTCTCTCTCTCTTCGCTCGCTCTCTCTCTCTCTCAGAGTGGACAGGGGATGGGGAAGGGAGTATTTTAGAGGCGGGTCTCGGATACACGAGGTCTCAGCTGCAGGTTAAAAGCACAGATGAGTCACAGGGATGTTAGGAAATACTTCTTCAGCCTTCAAGTAATTATGAAATAGAACGACACAGACAGCGAACTGATAGAAGCAGAATCAATACATAGCTTTAAGAATAGATATGATAGGCCTCTGGCAGCCAGGAGAGAGTAAACCGATAGCGGCCATCAGAAAAGCGGGACCAGAAGTGAGATTCGACCCTTGCTACCAGAATTAGGTGAGTACAAACCCACATACACACACAGCAGTCCGATGCTGTAGGGTACATCAGCAAGTGCTGGACACACTGCACATAACCAAGGAGAAAGTGAAGAAACTGCTAGGTGAACTATATACCCCGAAGGCGGTGGGAACAGATAATATCTCTCCAGGAGTCCTAAGAGAGAAACAGGGCAACTGCATTAGGTGGGGAAGACAGCAAATGTAGTCCCAATTTTGAAGAAAGGAGACAGACAGGCAGCATTAAACTACAGACCAGTGTCACTGACTTGTGTACTATGTAAAGTCATGGAGAAGATTATCATGAGTAGAGTGGAGGAGCACATAGAATGGAATGAGCTTATACATGGCAATCAGCATGGCTTCAAGGATGGGAAAAACTGTGTCACAAACCTACTTGAGTTCTAAGACAAGGTAAGACAGGAGAGAGAGGGATGGGTAGATTGTATCTTCTTGGACATAGTTCCACACAAGAGACTGGTTAATTAAAAAACTAGAGGAGCAGGCAGGAATAGTAGAGAAAACATTGCAATCGATCAGGGAATATCTGACAGGAAGGAAATAACGAGTGTTGGTACATGATGAGGTATCAGAGTGGGCGCATGTGTCGAGTGGGGTTCCACAAGGGTCAGTCCTAGGTCCAGTGCTGTTTTTTTGTATATGCGAAGGATATGACGGAAGGATTAGATTCAGAGGTGTCGCTGTTCGTTGATGGTGTGAAATTAATGAGGAGAATACAAACGGATGAGGATCAGGTAAAATTACAAGATCTGGACAGGCTGCTAGCCTGGTCCGAGAAATGGTTCCTGGAGTTCAACCCTACCAAATGCAAAGTCATGAAGCTTGGAGAAGAACAAAGAAGACCGCACACGGGGTACAGGATAGGGGAATAAAGACTGCAAACCTCATTAAGGAAAAGGATCTTGGGGTTAGCATTATACCGAACATATCCCCTGAGGCACACATCAACTAAATAACAGCTACAGCATATGTGCTCCTGGTAAACCTGAAAATAGCGCTTCGACATCTAAGTAAGGAGTCATTCACGACACTGTACACTGTGTACGTCAGGCTCATAATGGAGTATGCAGCACCAGTATGGAACCCACACCTGGTCAAATACGTGTAAAGAAATTGGAGAAAGCAAAAAAATTTGGAGCAAGACTAGTCCCGGAGCTGAGGGGTATGTCTTATGAGGAGAGATTAAGGGAACTCAACCTGATGACACTAGAGAATAGGAGAGATAGGGAGGATATGATAATGACGTATAAAATATTGAGAGGAATTAACAAGGTGACAGGGCTAGAATGTTTCGGTGATGGGACACAACAACAAGGGGTCACAACTGGAAGTTGAAAACTCAGATGAGTCATAGGAATGTTATTATTATTATAATCAAAAGAAGCGCTAAACCAATAGTGGTACCTTCAACCTCGCTAACCACTGAAGTACACTCGTCCTGGAGAACAGAGAATCGATTTCCTACCTTCACATCTTCTCTATTAACCTTCTTTATCTTCCTTCTTCCTGAATTGTGAACTACTTGCCACTTCTAACCTGAGCCTCACTATCCTCATAAAAACTATTCACTGCTTTCAGTAACCTACCTCCTATTCCATACACCTGCAACATCTGCCACATTGCCCCCTATCCACCCTATCATACGCCTTTTTCCAAATCCATAAATGCCACAAAAACCTCTTTCTTTAGCCTTAGAGTTGTCAGGAAGTGGAAAATCTGGAGATTGAAGTTGCAGGTGCAGGAACCCTATATAATAGCTTTAAGAAGAGGTATAATAAGGCTCTTGGAGCGGGGAGAGAGAGACCTAGTAGCGACTAGCGAAGAAGCTTTACCAAGAGCTGTGACTCGACCCCTGCAACCACATATAGGTGAGTACATA
Source organism: Cherax destructor (assembly GCA_009830355.1). Classification (NCBI taxonomy): domain Eukaryota; kingdom Metazoa; phylum Arthropoda; class Malacostraca; order Decapoda; family Parastacidae; genus Cherax; species Cherax destructor. The sequence goes on along the minus strand of WNWK01008816.1, from coordinate 7,996 downwards.
CACACACACACACACACACACAGGGGTCAGGAGCTGTAAATAGACCCCTGCAACTACAAACAGGTGAATATATATAGGTGAGTACACACACACAAACACATACATATATATTTAGCTACCCAGATTTCACAACATTAATTTTTTTTTCTCGTTTGCTCGTTCAGTATGTGATACAGACCATCTTAGACCTATCAGTTGATAGTCTCTCACAAGTATCTCAGGATAATTAACTTACTCCATAATTCTTCCTCCCAGACTCACCTCCATTCTTTAAATCTCAGTATCTATATTTCTTGTTCTGCTCTTTTCTGAATTTTACTCTTTCCGACTTTGATGGGTTTCTAGTTTTCCTACTCCTGGAACCCTCACCTGCGGCCAGCCTTTTCTGGTGGTAACCTAGTCAACAGGCTGTTGCTGTTGGGGCCCACTGGCTCACATATCCCTCACAGCCTGGATGATCTGACATTTGATAGAGATACTCTTCAAGTTTCCTCTTGAAGATTTCTACATATGTTTCGGTAGCGTTTCTGATATTTTCTCGTAAGATGTTTTAAAAGTCTGGAGCCACGGATGTTGATACAATGCATTCTTACTATGTCCACGGTACGATTCTTTTCCAGTCTGTTGCAATGACAGTGTGCAGATTTGGTACTAGGCTCTCAAATACTTTTCACTTATCTATTATCATGCATTTTTTTCTCTTCTCCGCTCCAACGAGCACACATTATTAGGACTTTAGGTGTTCCAAGTTGTTTAAATGCTTTATTGGCTCTATAAGGGTTATAAATGATCTTTGTATCTGAGCTCTGATATTTCTCCTGCCCTCAACGGAGTCGTCAACACTGAACAATGCTCTAAACAAGTGAGCACAAACGAACTGAATAGTGTCACTATTGGTATTTTTTCCTTGTTTTGAAACTCATGGCATTTGCCATATTATTTTCTTTGAAAGTCATCTGACATAATGACACGTGTTCCTGTCGTTCTATTTGGTGATCCTCTTGGGTTTTGTATAAAGTAGTCACTTTTGAGTTCTTTATTCTATCCATATCTAAGCAGCTGTAACTTATTACCAATAAACGTCATATTATTCCCCATTGCCCACTGGCAGAATCTGCTTTATATATTTTTGAAAATTTTAAATGTCTCCTGTTGAGATGTTCTTTATGCGTATTTCAGTATCTTCCGCAAATGATGATATAAAACTGTGCCGAGTATTTTTATCTATGTCTGCTATGTGGATAAGAAACAGTAGAGGCGCCTGGGACGTATTTGGGGGAACTGAGATTTTTATTTTGCTAATACTGAATTTGACCTTGTTATCTACTACTCATCGTGTTCTGTCAAAAAGTTGATTATCCCTTTGCTTACTTTCCCCATTATGGTGTCCCGTACCTCGGTTGCTAGCGGCACTTCGCTCACATATTGAGGTCCGTGGTTTGATCCCCGGTACGGGTGGAAACATTAAAACGTGTTTCCTTAAGACTCCTGCTGTCTCTGTTCACCTAGCAGTAAATAGGTGTGGGTTGCATCCTGGGGACAAAATTAACATAATTTACCGGAAATACTGTGTATAATTGATTTGTATTCCCTGGAACGCAGGTGAGAGAGATACATGATAATATACACTTGGAAAATCCTAGAGGGATTAGTACCAAACTTGCACACGGAAATCACTCCCTATGAAAGCAAAAGACTAGGCAGGAGATGCAACATTCCTCCAATGAAAAGCAGGGGTGCCACGAGTACACTGAGAGACAACACAATAAGTGTCCGGGCCCCAAGACTGTTCAACTGCCTCCCACCATACATAAGGAGGATTACCAATAGACCCCTGGCTGTCTTCAAGAAGGCACTGGACAGGCACCTAAAGTCAGTACCTGACCAGCCGGGCTGTGGTTCGTACGTCAGTTTGAGTGCGGCCAGCAGTAACAGCCTGGTTGATCAGACCCTGATCCACTACGAGGGCTGGTCTCAGACCGAGCCGCGGGGGCGTTGACCCCCGAAACCCTCTCCGGGTAAACTCCAGGTAATAACAGCGGCTTTCTATATAGTAGTATGTCATTGATGTCAGGTAGGCCTGTATACCTTGTACATGTACTTGTAGAAATAAAGATATTATTTAGTTTTTATATTTATCGCTCTCATTTTGTGTACAATCACCCATAATGGCATTTATCAAATGCCTTTGCGAAATCCGTGTATACCACACCTGTGTTTTGGGTTCCTTCCAGCTCAAAGCCGCCATCATGACTCACCAAATCATAATAACATGATTGTAAACAAACTCACTCCTCATGGGTTCAAGCCCCGTCCGTTCCCTGGTTTGTTTCTTTCAACGCCTCGGTAATTCTGTCATAGTGTTTTAGTAGTTGTAACAAACGATCTTCCCACAGTTATATATTGTAAAAATTATGTGACCCGTGGCCTGGTGTGGCAAAAGCTCTCGCTTCAGACGGTGAGGGTTCGGGTTCGATTCCCGGCGAAGGGGTGGAAACATCGGACGTGTTTCCTTACACCGGTTGTCTATGTTCACCCATCAGTAAAATGTGTACCTGGGTGTTAGTGGACTAGTGTGGGTCGCATCCCGGGACAAAACTGATCTAACTTCCCAGAAATGCTCAGCATAACAAGGAACTTTCTATATAGTAGTATGTCATTGATGTCAGCTAGGACTGTATACCTTGTACATGTACTTGTAGTAAATAAAGATATTATTATTATTATTATATAGTATAGTAGTAGTAGTAGTAGTAGTAGTAGAAGTAGTAGTAGTAGTAGTAGTAGTAGTAGTAGTAGTAGTAGCAGTAGCAGCAGCAGCAACAGCAGCAGCAGTAGTAGTAGTAGTAGTAGTAGTAGTAGTAGTAGTAGTAGTAGTAGTAGTATAGTAGTAGTAGTAGTAGTAATAGTAGTAGTAGTAGTAGTAGTAGTAGTAGTAGTAGTAGATTAGTAGTAGTAGTAGTAGTAAGTAGTAATAGTTTAGTAGATAGTAGTAGTATTAGTAGTAGTAGTAGTAGTAGTAGTTATTATAGTATCATGGAGAGACAAGTTTATAGGGATTATACAGATCCTGAAGAATTGGAAGTAAGATCTGACCCAAGAGAGACCAGCTCCAGGTCCTCGTGCCACGAGTCCTACACGTGTATACAACCATGAGTATTATTAATAGTAACACTGTATTATGTAATAAATGGTACAGAAGTCTAACAGTAAGAGTGCAGATAATTAGATGTAAAAAGATTTTTTTCTGTCAAACCGTTACGTTCTAGTTAATAAAAGATCAAACTATATAGAGATAGACATAGAGTGGAGGGCTATAGGGAATTTAGATACGATTGATATCTTATCTGACTTGAAGTGGATATAATGCGGAAGGGTTGTAGGGAGAGAGAGAGAGAGAGAGAGAGAGAGAGAGAGAGAGAGAGAGAGAGAGAGAGAGAGAGAGAGAGAGATAGAGAGAGAGAATGAACATATATAAAGTGTACGACATTAGGTTCCTCTCTTATCTCAACCTTATTCCACCTTCAGACACTTTTCATGATATTAGCCACTCTCACCTTCTGAACACCGTGACGACACCTTGCTTATACACACTGCGTCTAGAACCTACCAACTTGTTCCCAACACAGTCAATGCAGCAGTAACTCCCAGGAAGGGATCATGTGAATAACACCCACGTCAGAAATTTTACCATTTTTCCTGGCAGATATGCCACCACCACCATCGAACATACATGTATACGTATATGTGGAATAATAGCATCGTAGAAATATGAGGTTCTTTGCTACGTGTGTCTCTGCTACCATAAATACATACTGTATAGCCTAGTACCTCGTTCCTCTGAGGATGAGTGCACTCCCAGGAGGATACCTGGTATTTCTCGTCTTATTTTTACACTGGTATTTTTTCATACATATAATAAGTATTCATCTACAAAACAGTAATGTATTGGCATAAATTATGCACAAAATGGAGTACATAGTATGCACTTTACTCAAGATAAAGAAGACTCGAAACACGGAGGTAACGTAAGGAAAACTGAATTTTAACTACAGAACGTATGAGCAATACAGAGTTCCCTAAAATAATGTTCATTACCTTTGATCGTGTTGGTGGTGCTAGTAGATCCTGACATGTGTGGAGAGGGTTGATGGTGTTTGCTGGGGTAAGATGGATGACTGTTGTTGCTTGCTGAGCTAAGATGGATGACTGTTGTTGCTTGCTGAGCTAAGATGGATGACTGTTGTTGCTTGCTGGGCTGAAGGTGGATGACTGCTGTTGCTTGCTGGGCTGACATGGATGACTTGTTGATTGCTGGGCTGAGATGAATGACTGTTGTTGCTTGCTGGGCTGAGGTGGATGACTGTTGTTGCTTGCTGGGCTGAAATGGATGACTGTTGTTGCTTGCTGGGCTGAGGAGGATGACTGTTGTTGCTTGCTGGGCTGAGGTGGATGGCTACAGTTGTGGTGTTGATATCGATGCAGAGTTATCAGCAGATGATTGATGTATTCGAGTTCCCAGATATTCTGTAATGCTCCTCTGCTTAGTTTCACCATTCACTTCTATAAACGTAAGACATAAAAGCCTGCTTAGCAGCTTTATGGATGTTATTGTCCTTTTGATTGTAAAGATTACTAGTATGCAGCTTTCCCCCCTCTATCATGGAGTCGAGATCCTTCAACATTTCTACCCTTAGCCTAGCTGGCTGCGAGAGTAGCAGGTCCATATTTCAGCAGAGCCGCCACCAATCCTGAAGCTTAATGACCCACACGGGTTTTCTGCTTTACATAATATTAATTGTAAAAGTCCAAAGTGTCTTCTGAAGTTTGTTCCATTATTTGTAACAATTCATGTACGTTGTCTTGCTGCAAGTCTTTAAAACCCTCACCTCTCGTCTCTTATTGTAATTTAAATATTTTTTTTAACGGATATAATGCAATTATTAGATGCATAAAAAAAATTATTTTTGTTAATATTGTTGAAATTATTATTATTGTTATTGTCATTATTATTATTATTATTGTTATTATTATTATTATTATTATTATTATTATTATTATTATTATTATTATTATTATATACACTAAGAGATACATCTCAGTGTATGGACACTGACAGATATACAACTCAGTAGATATACACTGAGATACACAGATCGGTCTATATAAACAGCGATAAACACTGTGTATATTTTTAGAGATACACATATTTCAATGTATATACCCCAGAGGAGCAACCTGTAGAAATACTCAATATCTGCTGCAGAACAGGAATTAAATAAAGCATTATATATATATATATATATATATATATATATATATATATAATATATATATATATATATATATATATATATATATATATAATATATATACACTATACACCTTCATAGGTTATATACTTCAATATATTTGATAAACTGTTCCTATTTGTTAAGTGTGGATTTATCAGTCTCTATATATGATAGTAATACAAATATGTGATAAAAAATATTTTTTATTGTCTATAACATCACAGTGAGAATTAAAAATTCGTCACACTTACACAATACAACTAACGATATTAATAATGATGATAAACTTACCTAAACATCCTCGGATAATCCAGGCTAGGATGATAGACCTATGGGGTTCTTCCTTCCCACACACACCAGCTCTAAGCTCAAAAAATCATACGTGTGAGACTTTAGTTTGACAAGAGACTAAGACGTGATGGGGAGGGTGAGGCAATGTATGGTAGATAACTGACGGACACAGACGACAGCTACACTGACAGACACAGACAAGTTACACTGACAGACATTCGGCTGCTTCTTAACACACTTCCTTATCGTGTTATCAAGGCTCAGCGCCACGCTGTTCACACCTACTCAATCCTTTTGTTCCTCGTTATCATCACTACCTCGTAACTCTTATTCACTCTATACAATACAAAGTTATTGTATATTTAACTAAGCTAGACGTTCACACATCACTAGTTCATTCTCTCACTCTAATATACTTAGTTCACTATCTAGCTCAATATTTCATAATAATATTAATAATAATAATAATGTAATATAATAACAATATTATTATTATTGTATAATACTAATGATAATAATATTGTTTTATTATAAATCATTATTATTAATATACAAGTGACATATACACCTCACAGTATATGTTTACTGTGAGATACCTCAGTGTATTTTGATTACAGGTAGGATAATTAAGTAGATCCAATTCCTTCAATCAAGAGCCCTTCACCAGCATAGACTTTTCATCCGTAAGTCTCTGGTCATAGCCAATTAGAACTCCGTTTGTTTCACTGGACGAAGATTCAGCCAATTTGAATCCTGATTCAATTTATGACGCCAAAGAGATCGAACACGACACCAACCAGCCAATCATCAGGCGTTACGTCATTGTGGCTTAGCCAATCAGAACGCGAGTGAGGGGGAGAGGAGTGCGCGGGAAATCAGGAGCGTCAGTGATGCGCAAGACAAATCTGTGTGTGGGTGTTCACTGTTCTGGTTTATGTCAAAAATGGTTATAACTATAACCATAATTTTTAAAGGGGCGGATCGGTAAGCCAGCGGAAGGCCTCGGTCAGATGACCGAGCTGTGGGTCATCATATGACTAAGACCCACGTCAGGAAACACTTGTCTTGTTCACTGACAAACCTTACCAACCATCACTGCTCTGATGGGCTTATTTTTAAATTATGGCACAATTAACTTGTTATTTACACTTGTCAAGGCTTTGATGTGATAGTTCAGTCAGTGTAGTATGCATGTGAAGCTGTAGACCTGGCATATATATGTGAATTATTGATGTGTATTGAGTTTTCCCATCAAACTTAAGTTAACGTAAATCATGTTTATTTCCCCGGGAAAGCTGCTGACCCAGACGGTAAGTCACTTTTGAAGGTATTTATTACGGCGCTCTATAACCTATAAGGGTTTAGCGCATATTGATATTAATAAAGATGTAACTAGGATTGAGTAGTGCTGGATGAAATATATGAGATGTAGGATGTTATGCAAGTTATTCCCGTTAACCCCTCGAGGGAGGTTCATGGACGCTGGTGAGGGGCTCTTGATCTAGGGAACTTGGATTTGTGCTCCAGTTCCCTGAATTGAGTCTGAATACCTTCCATCCCCCACCCACACAGGCGGTGTATAATTCCTACGGGTTTAACGCTCCCCCATAATCCTTTCCATTGTATCTTAATATACTAGGAGAGGCAAGTGTCGGTCGTGCTTACAGCTTCGTTGTCTCAACTCTAATGGTTTCGGCTAATAGATTGCTCATTGCTTTATAATTTGTTCATGAGTGCAACCATGTACAGACGTAAGTAAATTTACTTACATGATTCATTACCTTGTAACTAGTGAATTAATTACCATTGTACCTTGTTCAGCTATCAAAACTTTGGGGCCCAGTCTCTGGACCCTATATATACCTCTGTAATCTGCAAATACCTTTGTAACTTGTCATGATTGTGACCATCTGAGTTCATTACCTTTGTAACTTGCTCAGCTATCAAACTTTGAGGTCCAGTCCCTGGACCCATTATGTACCTCTGTAATCTTTTGACTACCGCCCACAGGATGGGTATGGGGTGCATAATAAAGATATCAAACTAACTTCCTCCGCAAACACGCAAAGCTGTCCTGGTTCAGCATGTCCTCCTGTGGAAAGTGATGATCCAGAGCCACTTCAGGCACCTGAACCACTCCAGCAGATCTCATCTCATCAGATAATATCTTGGAAGCAATTAAACCAATAGGTACCAGGACACTCACACATTCCCAAAGCAGCCCGTCCACACGCAGCTGGGAAACTTACAGATCTCTTAAAAAAGTAAACGATGGTTCCACTATACTAAATGTGTCTGTAGGGGGTTAAGAACGGACCGATAATTGAGGAATAAGGGAGAAAGGGAGGGAGTGGGAAGGAGAGGTGAGTCAAGTGACAGGAGCGGAGGTAATGTGAGGCACTGGTGACACA
>WNWK01008815.1:0-81625 GCA_009830355.1 Cherax destructor | reverse complement strand
TTTTTAAGCCCCCCAAACACCCCTCATTTTTCCTGTTTGATAGAATTTAAATTTTTTTGGGGCACTGCTCCTCCGCCCCCTCTTCAGGACCCATGGAGAAAAGTTATCCGGCATCATCGCTTTGAGGTATCCAGCTGCTTAGTAGACTCTTCACTTCCTCCTCAGTTGTTTTATTGGTCCAGCATTTGATGGGTACTACCTCTTTCTGGAGGCCCTTCTATCTCCTCTGTGAACCCCTTTTTGAATTTGATGTTGAGTTCCTCACACACTTCGCGGTCATTTTTGTGCCCGTCCCTCCTTTCTTCCTCAGCCTGATCACCTGGCCCTTTGACGTTGTTCCCTGATGTGACTACAACAGCTGGTCAATTTGGCTTTCGCTGCTATGTCATTCTCATCCCGTCTTTGGGGCCCTCCTTCACCTGTGCATATTCGTTTCTGGCCTACGACTGCTCTCCTTATTCCTTCCTGGTTCTTTGCCTTCTATACTTTCTTCCATTCCCAGCACACTTGGTTTTGGCCTCCTTGCACCTTTTGGTGAACCACGGACTCATCCTGGCTTTTTCGTTGTTTCTGTTTTCCTTGGACAAACTCTCCTCAGCTTTCCTGCATATTGTTGCCACATATTCCATCATCTCGTTTACTGATTTCCCTTCCAGTTCTCTGTCCCACTGAACCCCGTTTAGGAAGTTCTTCATGCCTGCGTAGTCCCCTTTTGTAGTTTGGCTTCATTCTTCTGGCCTGTATCTCACTCCCCCTTCCACCTGTAACTTTACGTGTAATCAAGCTTAAACCATATGATCACTGGCCCCGAGGGGACTTTCATGTGTGATGTCCTCAATATCCGCACACTCAAGGGGAATACTAGGTCCAGTCTCGCTGGTCTCTTCTCTCTCTCCCCGGTAGTATCCCTACGTGTTGGTACATGAAGTTTTCCAGTACCACCTCCATCATCTTAGCCTTCCACGTATCTTGGCCCCCATGTGGCTCCAAGTTCTCCCCGTCTATTTCCTGTGGTTTAAGTCACCCATGATCAGTAGCTTGCCCTGCTCGCATGAGCCCTTCTCCACCACCAGTGTGTCAACCATCGCCATTACCTCATCATACTCTTGCCTTGACCCCCTGCTGTTCTGGGGTGGGTTATACATTACTGCAATTACCAATTGGGACCTCCAGACCGTAGCATTCCTATTTTGTAATCTCCTGCTTCTCCTCTGTCTCCCCATCCAGCTCATCAAAATCCCATCGGTTTTTTATATCATGCCACTCCCCCACCCTCTGATCCTCTGTCTTTCCTCAGATCTGGTATACCATTGGAAAGATGGCATCTGTATCATGCCTGTGAGCTATATATATATATATATATATATTAAACATTACAACGAGTGGTTTAAACCGGGGAAAGAATTAAATTAGCGTAGTTGACGGACATATTTTGGCATCGGGGTGACATTTCAGTGGTACTGACACCTGATGTTTGAAGCCTTGATGGCCGAGGGGATTTTCGCGTCTAGAATTTTGGCGGAAATTTGAGTAAACTTCCCTCAATTCATCTGCTGTTCTTGCAACATTGCATAGCTCCTGATGATGCATGGAGACATGAAAGATCTTGGGCTGAAGATTTTCATTGTCCATGATTTGTCTTTCATTGTTAAGATCGTCTGTCTGCAATTTAGTATTACACGTGTTTAAAAATATCAACATTTGCATTTCTAACTCACGACTGTGAGACTTATACACACACACACACACACACACACATACGATATACACTTGCAAACACATTCACACAAGCACATAGAGAGTAGACAAACACACACAAACACACACACACAAGGACACACCTATAGACAAGTGCCTTTGACAACACCCCAAGTAAAAATAATGACATTAACATCTCAAAGAAATTATTAATTTAATATTTAACCTTCCTTTTGTTATTTAATACCCATTGTGCAATAATTTTGGTATCGTCTCATCCTTAAATATACATATATACTATATATATAATTTTAGGTCCACCTTGAATTGGGACCCTCATCCTCAGAGAAAAGAATGAACTTACTTCAGGAAAACTCAAGGTTCTCCTGGAGTTTTTTAAATATTGTCTTCTTACCACCCCTATATTCTATATTCTATGTTTTATTTATTTAGAGACAAAATACATCGCATCCACACTCAGGAGATTTCCTTTAGCTTTTCCCCAAACCTCCCTGGGCACTCGACTCGACCCACAGGCCATTCGGATTGGTGTTGCTTTTCGCCTAGCCCCCCCCCATACTCACCGAACATAGGTGTATTTGCGGCAGGGCGACGGCTGTTTAATTCCGACTTCATGGTCTCGTTTTCACACATCAAAAGGGGAAGTATGCCAGACATGAGGAGGTCAACGACATCATAAAGAGAAGCCTCGACACACCCCGTTGCCCACCCCAACGGGAACCCCAATACAGAGGTCTGACGGAATTAAAAGGTCCTGGAGCCACTATGCACCCTGGAAGGATGGAAGCAGATTGTCTGGGATTCCTGTGCCACCACATTGGCAGACACCACTTGCCATACCCGTAGTGAAGGGGTGGAGCTGCCAGCCACAGGGGGAAACCGGGAAGGCCCCTTGCTATAACTTCATCCTAATAGTGTTGGAGACCCTTGAGCATGTGGGTGTGCTCTAAGTTCCTCAAAAAAGCTTGAAAAAATCATCATAGAAACCAAGGATCACAGGGCGTCCAGTTTCTCCCCTTTTAGAGACTCAGTGTTGCGATCCAGAGCGAAAAAGCCTTCGCATTCTGGGCACGCGCCCACCGCCCTTGGGGTTGGCGAAGTATTGAGATGTAGCCTAGATGTCATCTATGTTCTACTCCCTACTGTAATTTTGTCAATGTATTTTGTCTTTAAATAAAGTCTATATAAAATATAGGGAGGGTAGGAGAAAACAATTTTTCAAGAGCTTCAGGGAGAACCTTGAGTTTTCCCTGAAGCAAGTTTATTCTTTTCTCTGAGGATGAGGGGGCCCCAGGACAGTTCCAGAGGTGGTAATTATTTATATATATATATATATATATATATATATATATATATATATATATATATATATATATATATATATATATATATATATATAGTATATATAATGTGTGTGTGAGTCAGTACATTTCTTCCCACATCTTCAGGGGTACCTATTGTAATAAGCAGAGAAAGGCTCATATATAGAATCAGAAGCATGAGTCGGGTAATGTAAGGCGCATATATGTGTAAGTGACATGAGTGATTAAAAGTAATATGAGATTATTACAGGTTTACAGTTGGCTGGGTCTTATCACTTCACATAAACTGTAATCCTCATGTCATCTTCATTTGTAACAACTAGCATTACTTTCCTTTTACCCGACGTTTACTGCTATATATGAGCTCTTCTTTACTTATTGTTACAATCAGAAAACTGAGGCAGGTCGGTAAATCAGTACTCACTGCTGCCGTTTGCCAACCACAGGGGCAATGACTAACATATTCAAATATGGGTTAGACGTGCCTAGCATGGGCCAGTAGGCTTATTGCAGTGTTTCTTCGTTATGTTTTTTTTTTTATGTTCTTATGTATTATCGTACTTAGCTTTTTCGGTAAATATATTTTGCCAAACAAAATGAGCTACTTTATTTTCCATTGTCTTTACCGAATAGTATAGAGAACATATAATATTCAGTGTATTAAAAACTGACGGTACCAAGCCTTTAGAAACTGATTCCTCTATACTGTAAAGTGTAGACTGTAGTCTACAGTTTACAGTATAGAGGAATCAGTCTACAGTCTACACTGATCTTTAAGTTCGAATATTAAGCCCCAACCTCCCACAGCATTTGATAAAAAGATCGCTTATAAGGCTGTTAATTAACGTCCAATCAGTACTTACGTTGACAAACTGTTACCTCGCGCTGTATCGTGTAAATCATCACACCAATAACTTTGTGTCAACCAAACAAAACTGACGCGACGTTGTAAATGTGTTCGTTACCTGGTCAGGTGAAGCACCTTTGGGTGTGACCAGTTACTGTGTGGGAGTCTGGGTGAACCTTGGGAAGCCAAGAGTTTCCCGTTCGTTACAATGGAGTAACTTTGCAACACTTGCTGGGGACAACAGCAAAGTTTGTCAGCTTATCTAGCCAGATAGGATCCGGAAATTAAGCTACTGGACAAATTTGTAAATTCGTGTAATAGAGAGTCGGTTACAGATTAAGTCAGACTAATTCTGTAACTTTTATCAGCTGTAAATTAGACATGAATGGACTTGACAAATTAACAGAATCGAAATTGATTAATTTAGACTTGCATTAGTCCATATAATAATAATAATAATCAATCTATAAACTTCTAGCAATGTGTTCTTAATCTCACATCAGTTAATAAATCTCCCATTTACTACCTCACACTTAAAATCTAGAAATGACGAATCATGAATTCGTTTTTCATCATAGGTTTTAAGACATCATTAATATCTGTACCTTGGTGGAGGGCTACTCATCAGTAGTGGAGTCTCCACGGAAGGTAGGAGAGTGATCCTGGCATCATCAATGATGCTGTTCTCTAGGGTAACTTCACGCAGGTGCCCGTAGGAGACACCGGTCACATTAACCACGGCGAAGCGCTAAACTGATATACAGTTCCTGTTAACACCAGTCAGTCGACCATAAACCTAACAATTTGTGTTATTGCCAGTGAGTAGTACAGTCAGTGAAGCTTAGGAGCATTGCACTTCCTGGGGACTACCGAAATTATGATTAGCCTATTCTGTGTTCCGTTGAAACTGGCAACGTAAATATTGTTTATTATGGAAAAGATGTGTGATATTCTTTTGGCCTGTTTTAAATGTTTTCCACGCTAGTAGCTGGACATCCCTAGAGACCAGCTGCTGAACCTGGCTATGGTGGCCCCCTCACACTATTTTAGCGTAGCTGAACTGGTATATTCTAAAGGAATATGTCCATTTGCTTCACACGAATCTGTCGAAAAACATGCACAAACAACTTAAGCTTTAGGACCATTTTCAACGTGTTGATTTAACAAATCAACGCAATCACGTATACTGTTTTTGCTGACTATTTTGACGTGAATGAGGATGTTAGCTTTCCTTCACATATCGAGAAGTCTCTTGATTAAACGTCATCTGGGAAAAAAGAATGATGGATACTATTTATAAAAAAAATCCTCCCCACCTTATTTTTCTTTTCTTACCGATATTTAACTTTATGTAAAAACAAAGCACGCAGCTATCCCCAATACGCCTGTGGAAAGTCTACTAGACCTCAAACTTCATAGGAATAAAACACGTCACTTTTCTTAGCATTATTTTGTGTTCAGGTGGAATGTCGAGGAAAAAACGCAACAAAACGGAATTTTTCTTTATGAAGGTATTGTGGCTTGTTGGAGATAAGGGTAAAGAGGTTTTTGTGGCATTTATGGATTTGGAAAAGTCGTATGACAGGGTGGATAGAGGGCAATGTGGCAGATGTTGCAGGTGTATGGAATAGGACGTAGGTTACTGAAAGCAGTGAAGAGCTTTTATGAGGATAGTGAGGCTCAGGTTAGAGGGTGTAGGAGACAGGGAGATTATTTCCCAGTAAAAGTAGGCCTTAGACAAGGATGTGTGATGTCACCGTGGTTGTTCAATATATTTATAGATGGGGTTGTAAGAGAAGTGAATGCGAGGGTCTTGGCAAGAGGTGTGGGGTTAAAAGACAAAGAATCAAATACAAAGTCGGAGATGTCACAGTTGCTTTTTGCTGATGACACTGTGCTTTTGGGAGATTCTGAAGAGAAGTTGCAGGGGTTGGTGGATAAATTTGGTAGGGTATTTAAAAGAAGAAAATTGAAAGTGAATATAGGAAAGAGTAAGGTGATGAGGATAACAAAAAGATTAGGTGACGAAAGATTGTATATCAGATTGGAGGGAGAAAGTATGGAGGAGGTGAATGTATTCAGATATTTGGGAGTGGACATGTCAGCAGATGGGTCTATGAAGGATAAATTGGATCATAGAATTGATGAGGGAAAAAAGGTGAGTGGTGCACTTCGGAGTCTGTGGAGACAAAGAACTTTGTCCATGGAAGTAAAGAGGGGAATGTATGAGAGTATAGTTATACCAACACTCTTATATGGGTGTGACGCATGGGTGATGAATGTTGCAACAAGGAGAAGGCTGGAGGCAGTGGAGATGTCATGTCTGAGGTCAATGTGTGGTGTGAATATAATGCAGAGAATTCGGAGTTTGGAAATTAGGAGGAGGTGCGGGATTACCAAAACTATTATCCAGAGGGCTGAGAAGGGGTTGTTGAGGTGGTTCGGACATGTAGAGAGAATGGAACGAAACAGAATGACTTCGAGAGTGTATTAATCTGTAGTGGAGGGAAGGCGAGGTAGGGGTCGGCCTAGGAAAGGTTGGAGGGAGGGGGTAAAAGAGGTTTTGTGTGCGAGGGGCTTGGATTTACAGCAAGCATGCGTGAGCGTATTTGATAGGAGTGAATGGAGACAAATGGTTTTTAATACTTGAGTGTGAGCAAAGTAACATTTATGAAGGGATTCAGGGAAACTGGCAGGCCGGACTTGAGTCCTGGAGATGGGAAGTACAGTGTCTGCACTCTGAAGGAGGGGTGATAGTGTTGCAGTTTTATAACTGTAGTGTAAAGCACCCCTCAGGCAAGACAGTGATGGAGTGAATGATGATGAAAGTTTTTCTTTTTCGGACCACCCTGCCTTGGTGGGAATCGGCCGATGTGTTAATAATAAATAAATATATGTATATATATATATATATATATATATATATATATATATATATATATATATATATATATATATATATTATATATATATTTTTTTAATATATAGGATGGGGTCCACCTCTGATACAATAGAGGAATTCCAAGCGCTTTTTGACTACTCACATTATCATAGTTCCTTGATAATGTGAGTAGTCACGAAAGCACTTGGAATTCCTCTATTTTTCATGGACGAGCCTGGCCCATGGCCGGGCTCAGAGATAGATAAACTCTCGAAACTCTTCAAAGGTATATCAAAGGTATAGTGGTTGTCTTGCATATTTTGATATCACCTGTTTACTGTGATCTTTTGCATATGTATATGTATATATATATATATATATATATATATATATATATATATATATATATATATATATATATATATATATATATATATATATATATATATATATATATATATATATATATATATATATATATATATATATATATATATACATATATATAAGGAGAAAGGGTGTAATCTATGTCACTAAAATGTCGATGACATTCCCTGCAACACTGAAGCTCAACGTCACACGACCAGCGGAGTGACGTACGGGAGATAGCGGTGTACTGGAGCGGTAGTGAGGAGTCCCTTGATTTTCAATATAACTCTAGGACGGCAAGATATAATCCTTTGCAGAGTCGAGTCTCGGATTGAAAAATGCAGCCGAGAACGATGTGCTAAAGCTCTTGACGGACGTTGATATAATTAGACTTGAAGTGATGTCATCCCCTGCAGTAACAAGGCTGGAATCTAAGTATATATTTAGTATATATTTAGTCCTTATAGTGCTTTCATCCAGCACTTCAAGTAAAAGCAGTAAGTTAGACAGTGAAGCCAATGCTGTAACTTGATGTTGTACTGTCAGTTACCGATGCTCAAGGCCTATATCTACTTTAATTGGGGATAGGAATAACAGGAAAACGAAAAAAAAAAATAATGTAACTGATTCAGTATGTAAATTTTAATTAATATTTATGAACTAATCTAATAAAAATTTAGTCTTATGGCAGTGAAATGAACTCCTATAAAAATAATTTTACTCTTCCTAGACTAACACTGTATTCTATATTATTATAATCAGAAAGAAGCGCTAAACCCACTAGGGTCATACAGACTGTATTCTATAATAATAATCAATAATATTAGAAATGGAAAACTTATATGGAAAGTTGGAATAACAGAAAATTACAGACAGGAGACTAACTCAGAAGCGAGTGGTGAGTGTAGGACACCTGACAATACTGACTGCTGTTAATGCTACACCTGCTGGATTTGGGGTCAGCAGGTCCAGACACTTTCCCAAGCTGAACAGAACTGTCACCCTTGTTTATATAATATTTGTATTAAATAACGCAAAAAAAATAAGCGAGGAGAAAATTCCACAATTTACAGAATGCAACATGTTAATTTTATTTATGTTAAATAGTATCTAGGAAAAAATATTTTAGAAAACTTGTTTAATAAGGACCTAGTTTATCAACACACCGCTTCCTACCTTGGCAATGTTTACTAGACACTAGATATCAATGATAATTAATATTTAACATAAAAAAAGTGTATGTAAGTAGCATAGAAGTATCTCGTAAGAGGTTACAATATACTAGCATACATTACACAGACAACAGTGTGTTTTCCTTTTTCCCGCTGTCTCATTTACAGGCTAAAAGCTATTATTTTGCCGCAGCTCAGTTCAGTGCCTAACCAATAGGCTACCCTACAACTGTTGATTTACATCTAGGTACCTATTTACTGGTAGGTGAACAAGAGCGACATATGTAAGGAAATATGTCCAACATCTTTACCCTCCCAAGGATGAAGCAGGTGCTTTTATGAGCCAGAGGTTCTACACCTGATCTTTGACTCACATACTCTGTGCTTTACTTGCCAAACTGTGTTATTTTTGTTATTAATTATGTTATTATTACAGTATTTCATTACGTATACGCTACAGTAGAGGCCCAATTTATCCCTATCATTGATGATACTTAAATGAAAATTGATAAAACAATAATATTTATACCTACTTTATTATGGTTAAACACTATCAGCTGCTTGATAGTCATTAAGGCTGTAAATTAACTGTACGTCTGTACATTAACATAAACAATAATCTCCAAAATAGAGATTAAACTCGGTGAATACACTAAGAAATATATTCTCAGTTAATATGCCCTACAGGCTTTTTTTTTTTTTGGGGGGGGTTTATTAAGTTCAAAGCCTGGCGACTACATGAGCGCCCTTAAGGCTGTAATTACCTGTGCACAATAAATTAAATTAAAAATATGGCCAAGACACGCCTAGCAACACGATGCTTGAGCGTAGGCAGGAAACGTTCAAATATGCACGAGTACCACGACTGGTATAAAAATGGAGTATTATTTAGGTCAGGGCTGGTTTTTGAGCGATAGGTCACTGCGTAAATTATCTAAAATTAAACAAGTTGTGCAGTTTTCTGTGAATATGATAAAAACTGTTTGGTAACTAAGCATAACAAG
Organism: Cherax destructor; assembly: GCA_009830355.1. Lineage (NCBI taxonomy): Eukaryota > Metazoa > Arthropoda > Malacostraca > Decapoda > Parastacidae > Cherax > Cherax destructor. The sequence goes on along the minus strand of WNWK01008815.1, from coordinate 72,311 downwards.
TAATCCAACCTGACACAATTTAACCAAGATTCAATTTTTGGGGTGAAATTCTAGGTTAGGCTAAGCTGAGCTACGTGTTTTTAGTTTAAAAATAAAAAGAAGGGTTCTTCCCGTAGGTTCAAAATCTAACTTTTTCCATTGCACAACCCACTGAAATATTGGAGAATTTTTACATAAAAAACACAAAACCTTAAACTAAATATTAGTTCAAGATTATCTTGTAATGTGTCATGTGATGTTATAACATCACATGAGGTGAATTTGTTGAGGACATAGGACCAAGGAAGACTTCTCCATATCAAACATTTGTACAACTGCATTTAAAGACGTATATGTCTTGCTTATTTAGTCGTTGTTTTTCCCTTTTTCATTAAAAAAAATGAGGGACATTCTTTAAAATTTGTAAATATTTCATTTCAACTGCCGGTGAATATTGAATTTACGACTGCGGGTTTTTATTATGTAAATTCTCCAATATTAAGCAAGTTGTGCAATTAATTCATGTGGGAGAATATTTTTTATTGATTCCCCCCCAAAAAAGAAAGCCAACCTAATCTAAATTTGGCTACTTTTTTTTGGGTGGAGGAGTGGGAAGGGAAGAATTACCAAGGAATGGGCCTTCCCCATAGGGAAAAATACAAGTGTCTCCATTACACAGTGTACTTGATATTGGAGAATTCACATAACCTACAGATACGCTGGAAAATGCGACTATAAACTCAATATTAACGGAACTGCCTTTCAACCCTAACATTTAAGTTATAATCATAACCATAATTTTTTTTAAAGAGGTGGACTTAAAAGCCAGCGGAAGGCCTCGGTCAGATGGCCAAAAACTCCAGCTGCGGATCATCATATGACTAAGATCCGGGTCAGGAAACTCTTGCCTTGTTTCCTGACAAACATTATACACATGCAAAACAAACCCTATCATTTGTTCTTGTACGAGTTTAGCAGCCGCTCTACAAGCTTAGAACAAGGTTTACAAGCCCGTTACAAGGTTTATAAAGCCTGGAACAAAATTTACGACTGAGTGCCAAGCTTGTAAACCAGGTACCAGGTTTACAAGCCTGGTACCTGGTTTACAAGCTTGACACCCAGTTTCCAAGCCAGATACAAGGCTTATAAGCCTGTTAGCAAGTTTAAAAGCCTAGCAAAAGGTACCAGGCTTATAAGTCTGGCACCAGACTTACAAGTTTGGCACCAGGCTTACACACCTGGCACCAGGTTTACAAACCTGGCACCAGGTTTACAAACCTAACACCAGGTTTACAAGCCTTGTACCAGGTTTACAAGTATGGCATCAGGTTTACAATCCTGGCACCAGGTTTACAAACCTGGCACCAGGTTTACAAGCCTGGCACCAGGTTTACAAGCCTGGCACCAGGTTTACAAGCCTGGCACTAGGTTTACAAGCCTGGCACCAGGTTTACAAGCCTGGCACCAGGTTTACAAGCCTGGCACCAGGTTTACAAGCCTGGCACCAGGTTTACAATCCTGGCACCAGGTTTACAAACCTGGCACCAGGTTTACAAGCCTGGCACCAGGTTTACAAGCCTGGCACCAGGTTTACAAGCCTGGCACTAGGTTTACAAGCCTGGCACCAGGTTTACAAGCCTGGCACCAGGTTTACAAGCCTGGCACCAGGTTTACAAGCCTGGCACCAGGTTTACAAGCCTGGCACCAGGTTTACAAGCCTGGCACCAGGTTTACAAGCCTTGCACCAGGTTTACAAGCCTGGCACCAGGTTTACAAGTCTAATATCAGGCTGGTAACTATTCACAGTGGTAGCTGAAAAGATCTGTTGTTACAGACAGAAAGCAATAAAATAAATGTTTATTATTATTACTATTATTATTATTATTATTATTATTATTATTATTATTATTATTATTATTATTATTATTATTATTTTACAAACGACTCAGTAAAGACGATTTTTTGTTTTTGGTTCTAATAGCAATTTCTTGAACCATTAGCCATTGTAACATGGTTGAGGAGGCACTTTCTACATTCTCAATAAATTAATCATCTTTATAATCGCGGTCTTCGACCAGTCAAAGCCAGGCCTTATAAAGCTTCTCTCAAGCGGTGGATATCGATTGTCCACTTTGCTATATATCACTTCAAAACACAAACTTCTAATTCCCTTGTATGGTCCTGGACAATCAAGAACGCTGAATTAGTCCATCATTACCCATTTGTTTACGAACCTCATTACACGCAGTTTTATTACGGAAATTTTAAACTATGTTAGAATTATGTGAAAAAAAAATTTGGCTGATGCTTAGTATTTATTCAATTGTTTCTCGAATTATGACTCGATGCGTAGCAGCCTCATGGGGTGACATAGGTGAAAGAAATGTGTGGCTATGACTAAAAAAAAATAATACGTACGTATGACGAAGAATAATTGACAATACTGTGACTGGAACAATTAGCAAATAACTCACACTTAGGAGATGAAACTTATGATAACGTTTCGGTCAGTCCCAGACCATTGTTACTTGACAATGATCCATAATGTTTCGGTCAGTCCCAGACCATTGTTACTTGACAATGATCCATAATGTTTCGGTCAGTCCCAGACCATTGTTACTTGACAATGATCCATAACGGAACCAAACGTCCTTATAAATGGTCTCTCCTACGAGTAAATTTGTCCCTAAACTAGAATATATTATATTAATAATAATGCAAAAGATTTTTTTTATTATTCGAATTGATTATATGAGTCTGATTATAGATGAAGAAGTGGATAACACAGGGTGCTCGGGGATAACACAGGGTGCTCGGGGATAACACAGGGTGCTCGGGGATAACACAGGGTGCTCGGGGATAACACAGGGTGCTCGGGGATAACACAGGGTGCTCGAGGATAACACAGGGTGCTCGGGGATAACACAGGGTGCTCGGGATAACACAGGGTGCTCGGGGATAACACAGGGTGCTCGGGGATAACACAGGGTGCTCGGGGATAACACAGGGTGCTCGAGGATAACACAGGGTGCTCGGGGATAACACAGGGTGCTCGGGGATAACACAGGGTGCTCGAGAATAACACAGGGTGATCGGGGATAACACAGGGTGCTCGGGGATAACACAGGGTGCTCGGGGATAACACAGGGTGCTCGAGGATAACACAGGGTGCTCGAGGATAACACAGGGTGTTCGAGGATAACACAGGGTGCTCGGGGATAACACAGGGTGTTCGGGGATAACACAGGGTGCTCGAGGATAACACAGGGTGCTCGATGATAACACAGGGTGCTCGGGGATAACACAGGGTGCTCGGGGATAACACAGGATGCTCGAGGATAACACAGGGTGTTCGAGGATAACACAGGGTGCTCGGGGATAACACAGGGTGCTCGAGGATAACACAGGGTGCTCGAGGATAACACAGGGTGCTCGGGGATAACACAGGGTGCTCGGGGATAACACAGAGTGCTCGGGGATAACACAGGGTGCTCGAGGATAGCACAGGGTGCTCGGGGATAACACAGGGTGCTCGAGGATAGCACAGGGTGCTCGGGGATAACACAGGGTGCTCGAGGATAACACAGGATGCTCGGGGATAACACAGGGTGCTCGGGATAACACAGGGTGCTCGGGGATAACACAGGGTGCTCGGGGATAACACAGGGTGCTCAGGGATAACACAGAGTGCTCGGGGATAACAAAGGGTGCTCGGGGATAACACAGGGTGCTCGGGGATAACACAGGGTGCTCGGGATAACACAGGGTGCTCGGGGATAACACAGGGTGCTCGGGGATAGCACAGGGTGCTCGGGGATAACACAGGGTGCTCGGGGATAACACAGGGTGCTCGAGGATAGCACAGGGTGCTCGGGGATAACACAGGGTGCTCGAGGATAGCACAGGGTGCTCGGGGATAACACAGGGTGCTCAAGGATAACACAGGGTGCTCGGGGATAACATAGGGTGCTCGGGGATAACACAGGGTGCTCGGGATAACACAGGGTGCTCGAGGATAACACAGGGTGCTCGGGGATAACACAGGGTGATCGGGGATAACACAGGGTGCTCGGGATAACACAGGGTGCTCGGGGATAACACAGGGTGCTCGAGGATAACACAGGGTGCTCGGGGATAACACAGGGTGCTCAGGGATAACACAGGGTGCTCGGGGATAACACAGGGTGCTCGGGATAACACAGGGTGCTCGGGAAAACACAGGGTGCTCGAGGATAACACAGGGTGCTCGGGGATAACACAGGGTGCTCGGGGATAACACAGGGTGCTCGAGGATAACACAGGGTGCTCGGGATAACACAGGGTGCTCCGGGATAACACAGGGTGCTCGAGGATAACACAGGGTGCTCGGGGATAACACAGGGTGCTCGAGGATAACACAGGGTGCTCGGGATAACACAGGGTGCCGGGGATAACACAGGGTGCTCGAGGATAACACAGGGTGCTCGAGGGATAACACAGGGTGCTCCGGGATAACACAGGGTGCTCGAGGATAACACAGGGTGCTCGGGATAACACAGGGTGCTCGGGGATAACACAGGGTGCTCGGGGATAACACAGGGTGCTCGGGGATAACACAGGGTGCTCGGGGATAACACAGGGTGCTCGGGGATAACACAGGGTGCTCGGGGATAACACAGGGTGCTCGAGGATAACACAGGGTGCTCGGGGATAACACAGGGTGCTCGGGGATAACACAGGGTGCTCGGGGATAACACAGGGTGCTCGGGGATAACACAGGGTGCTCGGGGATAACACAGGGTGCTCGGGGATAACACAGGGTGCTCGGGGATAACACAGGGTGCTCGAGGATAACACAGGGTGCTCGGGGATAACACAGGGTGCTCGGGGATAACACAGGGTGCTCGGGGATAACACAGGGTGCTCGGGGTATCAGTACTACGTAGATACATAAGTATTTTTTATTTAAATTCTCCGATAAAAACCCATCCTCCGAGCATTTCAATACTCTTCGTAGGATTTGCAACACATTCCTAAGATAGATTAGGTTAGGTTACTCTATCCATAAATAAATGATTACATACCATGAAAGAAACACTATTAATATAAGTTATGAAGTGATAAAACCAAAATCTGTGGCGTGAGGAGGAAACAGGCACTGCGCATGCTCTGAACAGTCACCCATAATCCAACTGTTCAACGTTCTCTTGTAGATCCGCCGGTATGATTGCCCGGCCCGGGCCTTTTTTAAGAGGTGGCCCGGCCTTGGCTCCTTGTCGAGAGTGTCTTAGACCAATGTCTGCCATAGGAGGTACAAGTAGTCAAGTACCTCCTCGTCTTCTGGTACCAGCTGTCCCCAGGCCTAGCCCCATTAACCGCCCCCACTGGGCTCGGAGGGAGAAAATAGGCACCTTGGGCTGCCACATATCCCGGCCACACTGGTCTCGAAGGGTGTGGCAGCTGCATAGTAGCAGACGATGTCAGGAGGTGCAAAGGCAACAAGCACTACAGGATCCTTTTGGAGTCACACCTCAGTTTTCTGCTTAGGTGTGACTCCGAGCGCTGGGGAAGCTCAAGAATGTGTCGTGTGTATGTGTGTGTGTGTGTGTGTGTGTGTGTGTGTGTGTGTGTGTGTGTGTGTGTGTGTGTGTGTGTGTGTGTGTGTGTTGCTGCTGCTACTACCACACTTGCCCGTTGCACTCCCAAACTGTTCAAGGCACCTTCGACACACCCATTTGACTGTTTTTTTTTTTTTTAACAGATGCAAGATGTCTGTTGTTAGGAGGACGGGTGGCCAAAAACAAGTGAATTGTACAATGAAAGCAGTAATATTTAGGGTCTATGGGAATTTTTGTGTTTTTTTGCAGTCAAACCTAACTTAACGCTCTCTTAAATTTACTTCTGGTCTCGGTTAGGTTGGGCTACGTTTGGTTAGGTTTGGTTACATTATGTTACAAGAACAGCCTTTTACTTAAATATGTCCAAAATATAGCTGTCTCCATTGTACAACCCTCTTAATATTGGAGAATTTATATGATCAAGTATCGTTAAGCTCAAAAACCAGTAGAAAACCAGATGTGATCACGAAAAAGGTGAGTAGAACTGTGTATATCCTGATGAGATTATATCTAAGATATGTTGTACTGAAAAGTGGTTATACGTGTGGAAGAGTTAGTTTTCAGTATATTGTATACAATACACTTAAAGTTTACTTTAATCACAATAGAGCCATATTTGGGATTAAAGTATTCTTGTTTGGTGGTGAATAGATTACATACAGTCTTACGGACCCTCGTGTATTGATAGGTTTTAAACCCAAATTTTTGTAGTGTCGTTGTTCTTTTTATCATTTATTATTATTCTCATTTGTAAGGGAGAGGGGCATTTGAAAAGTTTATTATTTCATTAATACAATATCATTTAGATATTGCTTATTAAAAAAAAAATACGCTATAAACTAAGACTGGGACGTTGGATATTTATTGAGGCATTGAAGGTAATTTATTAATAGTAAAATACTGAGTTATGTTACAGGCTGATTTTTACACATTGAGATGTCTTCTGTCTTGCATGATGAAACTCACACTTGAAAGATTGTCCAATTAATGTTTTTCTTGTTTTACTCCAGGATTATTAATGATCCCAGCAATCCTTAAACCTTAACATTAATTAACGTTTTATGACTTATCACATATTTATCTAGCTTAGCATTTCTTTCCTCGATTCAGTTTTTTTTTATCTAGCGTCATTAACGATGTTTCATTGCAGGAATAAATATGTATAATAATTTGATTTACACAGAGGTGTATTTCTCATATGCTGAGAATTTTCTTTAATCCCTGTTTTACGAATTAAAGTATACTCATATGATGGTGAAAAGATTACGTGCCGCCTAAAAGGCCCTAGTGTAGTCGATAGCCATTAAACCCCATTAACCAACCAACCAGTGATTGAAGAAAACATATCGTATTGTTTATTCTTCTCTACATACATCTGCTTCCATAGCCATCAAATATGGAAATCCTTCCTTTCAACATACCAATGTACTGTTGGATACTGGAGAAGCAAATTGAATTCCATTTACGTATACTTTTGGTAAAATTTGCGTATAGAATCACGTCATAATCATAAGGAATGCACTTCGAGACTAAACACTAGTCTACGCTATCATGTGAGAGTAATACAAGTAGCTGACACCTTTGATCCCTAGCTGGGGTGAGCGCCCTCCTGAGCACGGCTGTGCTCACTTATGTACACCAGCCTCGTACGTACTCCGGCTTATCTTCAATCAAAATCCTATCCGTACCGACTATAAACATTTCTGCAACATCAAAGTATTCAATGCTGGCATGGCGAAAGCAGCAAGTATAAAATATATTGAACATTTGCGGGAAGCTTCTCGTGCATTCTTCCATCTGCTTACTTGGCTAACTCCCCATCAGAGCTGAATCTTACTCATCTGGGGGATGTTGTATAAAGACTGGTGATGTCCTTCTCAAGAGTTGTTTTTTGCACCAAGGGTTCAGTAAACATTCCAGTAGGTTGTAATTGTCGGTGAAAACTGACACGTGTGTGAATATGATACAATTACAGTATTGCGGATTGGTTATGCCAGGGGCATAACCAATCCGTAATATTGTATTTATCCATAATATTGTATTTATCCGTAATACTGTATTTATCCGTAATTTTGTATTTATCCGTAATACTGTGTTTATTAAAATGTTTCGCCCATCAGGGAGAAACATTTTAATAAATGACCTACCACTATCTCATTTCTCCTACAACAATCGTACTCATTCCCCGTCAGGTTAGTCTTGTCTGTTTTTATTCCTGTAACGTCCAGTTTTTTTTAACATATTTTCTCCTGACTTCTGTTACATGCGTATATGAGTAACAATGTCCAGGCTCGGTATCTAACAATGCCTTATTGTAAGCCAGTCATGATCCGACTCGTAACTCATTTAAACAATCACTCGATGGCATTTATAAATATCCACCTTATCTAAAAAAATGAGAATGTTTAATAGCACTGTAGTATGTTTTTGTTTTCAGTTGTGGGTAAAAGCCAGCCTAGATTTGCTGGGTGACTCAGTACCTATTCTGAAGTGCTTGTTAGTCACCTAACAAGCACTTTAAAATGCCTTCGTCTATTGCATGTTGCGGGACAAGAAAGGAGAAATTGCTGTATTACAAAACAAATGCACTTACAAGGAGTGGTATTAGTGGTGGAGAGAGTTACCTGGATCAAAGCGACAAAAGGATCATGTGGAAAACGTGTGTGGAGCCTAGTGAGGCTATCACACCACAAACATCCACAAACATTCATGCAAATACGTAAATCGAATGAAGTGTCGTGATCGTGAAGTGGTTGGAATGGTTACTGGCCACCTCACCTGGAATGCAAGCTCAGAACACTAACAAAGGTTTGTTTCCTGGCTAAAGCGCTTGTGGTCGCTGGTCATAACAGGGATTTCACATGACGTCGTCAAACTTGAAGTCGGCTAAATTGAATTATTCATTTAATTATTTTTTTTAATCAAATGGAAGCGCTATATCCGTAGAGATCATTTAGTACCTTGGAAACATGAGGCGTTCAGGTTAGCTCAAAGGAAGTGTAGGTAAGCCTGGTTCCTTGGATGAGGAGCCTTCTCACCGGAATCAAGGGCCATACTGAGTTTAATGAGGGAGTTAGCAGTGTTTTTTTTTGGGGGGAGGGGGTATCAGCGTGGCCCATCTTCACATTTTTGATGGTGTCTTGCGAAGATGAATGTTTGTGTTTGCTGGAAAAGTGATTCCATAGTTTGTTGGGATAGAACGTGATTCTGTTGGTCACTTTGTTGAGATGATTAAATGTACTTTGGTGGTAGGGTACCATGAGTTGAAATTTGCTGTATAGCGTTGGGTTTTGTATATATATATATATATATATATATATATATATATATATATATATATATATATATATATATATATATATATATATATTATGATATATATATATATATATATATATATATATATATATATATATATATATATATATATATATATATATATATATATATATATATGTGTGTGTGTGTGTGTATAATATACATTGCATTATTATTAAAGGTTCAGAATGGAATTAGCTGCATCGCAGGATTAGAGTTGAAAAGTGCTTAGGTGACTACAATCCTGGACACAGCTCGGGAATTTCCTTCATTTGCGCCTTCTTGAAATTTAATTCACATGTCGACCAATTTTATGTTTTTAAACCAACATGAATTTCATTGCAAATGAGACAAAGCCATAATCATTCAAGTCATAAATAAGCAGAGAGCCAATTATCTGAAAGTCGAAATCTCATCTTGATGGTAAAGGAGAATGATCTTTAAGCAGTAGTTTTTTTAGGCTTTGATCAATATCGACCACAATCAGCATACTCATATGTTTCTTGACTTATCCAGAAGGGCTTTATTTTCAGTGTTTGGATAGTGTCTGAAATCAGTCGAACCCAAGAGTCCTAATCGACAAATAAAAGTGAAATTTCGAAACATCTGATTTATTTTTTGCCATATATTAAACAGGTGAATAACCAAACATCTAAAATAATTTGTCTTTTACAAGTAAATTACTAAAGTGTTAAGAGCGAGGTGAGGCGAGAAACATAGGCTAATGCCTCTAGTGTTTAGCCAAGTCCTGTAACTTTATCTCACATCGACAAAATCCACTTTTTATTAATAGTGAATCCCCATTAAGCAATAAAATTAACAAATGGGCAGGAATATAGATTAGAATCTCAAAGATAAAAAAGAAGTGACACAGACAGACTTTACAACACAAGAACACAAGACAGCTGATTAGTCTGTAAGGCAACAATTCATCTGTTCATTACTATAAAAAAATAATTTAATGCATAAAATAAGGATGAACATTAACTCTCAGTGTATATATGTATACACTGAGAGATACGAATGTATGTGTATGGTGTAAACGCTTACAGAAACCCGTTTTATTTGTTAGATTTAAAGCCTTTCAGCTTCATATAGATAGGCTATGTCGCATTTCACCTGTGTACTAACATAAAAAAAAATTCTCTATTTTCTAAAAGAGAATAAAGTAAACTCTCGGTGTATATACACTGATAATTATGAATCTTTCGGTGTAAACACTCTGTCTCTTGAAAACTAGTCGTTGTGTTGTGTTCAATAGTTAACCTGTGTTCAGTAGAGGGTTGACCTGTGTTCAGTAGAGGGTTGACCTGTGTTCAGTAGAGAATTGACCTGTGTCAGTAGTGAGCTGACCTGTGTCAGTAGTGAATTGGCCTGTGTCAGTAGTGAGCTGACCTGTGTCAGTAGTGAGCTGACCTGTGTCAGTAGTGAGCTGACCTGTGTCAGTAGTGAATTGGCCTGTATGGAGTAGTCAGCTGATTTGTGTTCAGTAGTGAGGTGACTTGTGTTAAGTAGTGAGGTACTTGTGTTCAGTAGTGAGGTGACTTGTGTTCAGTAGTAAGGTACTTGTGTTCAGTAGTAAGGTACTTGTGTTCAGTAGTGAGGTGACTTGTGTTCAGTAGTAAGGTACTTGTGTTCAGTAGTGAGGTGACTTGTGTTCAGTAGTGAGGTGACTTGTGTTCAGTAGTGAGGTGACTTGTGTTCAGTAGTGAGGTGACTTGTGTTCAGTAGTGAGGTGACTTGTGTTCAGTAGTAAGGTACTTGTGTTCAGTAGTGAGGGGACTTGTGTTCAGTAGTGAGGTGACTTGTGTTCAGTAGTAAGGTACTTGTGTTCAGTAGTGAGGTGACTTGTGTTCAGTAGTGAGGTGACTTGTGTTCAGTAGTGAGGTGACTTGTGTTCAGTAGTGAGGTGACTTGTGTTCATTAGTGAGGTGACTTGTGTTCAGTAGTGAGGTGACTTGTGTTCAGTAGTGAGGTGACTTGTGTTCAGTAGTGAGGTGACTTGTGTTCAGTAGTGAGGTGACTTGTGTTCAGTAGTGAGGTGACTTGCGTCAGCTCACTACTGAACACTGGTCTTTCACAACCTGAATTGGTAAAGTTATCGATGCTTATCCTTGGGTAGCCTTGAAAATGTGTTGGGCAAATATTTTCTTTAGAGGAGTAAGACACATAGGCAACAGTTGGGTATCTTCACCGTCGAAACGTTTCGCCTACGAGGTAGGCTTCTTCAGTCAAATACAGAGAATGGATTGTAGGAAGCAGAAGTGACGAAGAAAAATAGTTTGAGGTGGTCAGTCCCTCAGCCTGGAGAAGAGTTCAGCTCTATGGTCTGGAAAAATAAAGATACCCAACTGTTACACGTGTCTGAGAAAGACCTGCCTAGTATGGACCGGTAGGTCTGCTGTAGCGTTCTTCCATTCTTGTTTCTTTATGTCAATAATCTGCTGCTCTGTGTCAGTAATGAGTTAAACTGTCCTGTGAAGACGTACTTATTGAATTCTTGGTGTTAGTGCCACCGAAGTGTTCAGGATGTCTTCCCTGAGTTTCAAGCAGATGTATCTTCAGATGAAGGAAGGGCTGGGCGAAGCTAAGGAGATACAGCTTCTTAGAGAAAATAGGAAGAATGATCCTCTTAACCAATAAGAGGATTGAAAATTGATTTCTAAAAGGTTATTGAAGTGAAGATGAAGGTTGAGGAAATTGATGTCGTGGCTGTCAATCCCTTCGCTGTGTAGATCGGACAAATGTGGTTCTGACATTCGAGAACGATGCAACAAAAAGTTCTAGTGAAGGTAAGAATGCTGATGTAGTACGAGATTTTCGGGTTAAATGTATAGACAGTGCTTTTCATAACAGGGATGGGACTAGGAAGCGGCGGATATAGTATGTTTTCCTGGGGCTGGGGCGGAGGATATGGTTATATTTGACATTTTACCACAGTGTGGTATTGGCTGTGAATGGTTTCCAGAGTAACTGGTGTTCACTGCTGGCTGGACAAGTACTGTAAGGACACTAGCCCTATTTATTAACAAAAGGGACCACTTCTGAGGCAGGAATAACATGTTTGCCATGAATGGGGCTCATTTATCTAGGTCAGTAGCCGCAGCTGAATCATTCAGATGACAGGGTTGTTGCTACTGTGTATATGTCTTTACACTAAAATAGTTAGAATTCTTTACCGTAATCAACAAATTATAAATTTGGTATTATAAATTTGGGCAGTAGATATCACGATTATGATACTATTGATTTTATAAATAAATATTATCAAGGGTATAGAGCAATACTGTGAGTTAATATCGAGCAAGACGATAGAGAAGAAACTCTTCATAAAACATGGGTAATAATAATATCAGAAATAGTTGAAAGATGAAGAGGAAGAAGATATAGAACAAACCTTTTATCACTCATTATACAAATAGCTGTAGAGGTAGAAACAAGGTAACTTGTTTTCTTCAAGACCTCTATGATATTGATCCGATATCATTAGTGTCTTCTTGTGTGAAGACGGACAGGAAATAACGGCTAGAAAAGTGAGCACATTGCCTGCTCATTATCAGTAAGCTGTCCATATCCAGTTGTCAATGGACCTTAAAATATTTCTTTCAAATTTCTTTTGGATTCAATTGCGTCTTTAATTTCAGTCTCGTTTAGCGTTTCTTATTCCTTTTTAATATCTCTTTCAAAATTAACATATTGGTTCGTAAGAATAGAGGAGTACTGCAGTAGGCCTAAAGGCTCATACTACTCATGTCCTCTAACCCTTATATATCCAGAATATTTTTGAAGCTACCCTGCTTGACAGGTCCACTCGTCAACAAATCTATTTCCAAACTAGTACTTTACTATATCATTTTTTTAAATCTGAATTTATCTAATATGAATACATTGTTTCGAATTATTTCTTGGTTACAAGGTGCTGAGGATATCTAACCAAGAAATAACTCGAAACAATGATTCTCGTTTGATGAATGTAGATTTAGAAACCATATAAGATAGCACCTGTCTTCTACTTGTATGCTTCAGTCATATCCCCTCCCCCTTTATTCTCTGACTTTCAAAAGTGTACGAATGTAAAGGTCTCAAACTATCTTCGTATGCATGATTCCTTATAGAGTAGATTACTTTTTATCCGTCTCTGTTCTCTAATGCATTAATATCCATTTTGTATCATGGAGACTACAACTGCTCCGCATGTTCTAAATGAGATGTGCAGAGCTGTACAATAAGTTTTCGACTCCTGTTCCTTGTACTTGTTGATATTAATCCAAGTAATCTGTTATATTATTATGGACGTTTAGGTACTGCTGCCTTGGCCTTCGATTTCTGGTTAACATGATTTCTAAGTCCTTTTAACGTACTGTATAATCAAGATCCATATTATTTAGTTAAGAATGCTAGGGTTACTTTCATTCCTGAGGATTAGGACTTTGGGCCTTTCCACATTAAACCGCGCTTGCCATTTTTTGTATCACAACTTTAGCTTGTTCCTGCTGATGTCTTCTTGGTGTTGCGTACGTGAGTCGTCCTGGTACCAGCACCGCCGTGGTCGCATGTCTGGCCTCGAGGCTTTATCATTACTTGTGTGGACTCTCATTTCGTAAACATGTAATTTTGAAGATGTACAAGAAAGCCTCGAATATCACGGACTTCCTGTATGAGGCGTGTAAGGGTCACAAGACAAAGCCAGCTACAACCCAAATACGAACGAAAAAATTGCAGGGAATGTTAATCACAATTGTACATTATTTAATAAATTGTATAGTTTTATCTCAAATAGAGGAATCTGTGAAGACGAATATCCTCTGAGAAGAGAATAAAAGAGCTTCAAGAGGGAGGGGGGGAGGGAATAGGTTTTCTCTTTGAAACCATTTAACTAGTTTTTCATTTCACTCCATTTGTTAAAGATAATGATTATTGATTTGGCTCAGTTTCCTTGAGGACTACACAAACGCACATAGACACAGAACATACCAACGTTAAAGTTGGTTGGTTAGTTAAGAGTGTTTAATAACTCAAGGGTTATTAAGGCTGCACTTAACCTTTTCAACATCTGTCAAGAATACTTTATACCTTAAAATAGGGATTAAAGTAAACTCTCAGTATATAAACACTGAAAAATTTAGCTTTCAGTATATATATTCTACGTATTGACGTTGAATTTGTTTAGCCACTTCTACGCCCTATGTTGTACTTTCTACCAGATTGATGGACTGAACACATCGACTCCAGGCCGAGGGACTGATTACCTCAAACTCCTCCTCTCCTTACATCTTTCTGCTTTGTATTGGACTGATGAAGCCACTGTGTGGCGAAACGTTTCCTTAATAAAGATTCCTATATGTTGCATAAGTGTCTCAATCTTCAACTTGTTTAGCCTTATTTTTCGTAAGAGGACAAAGTGGACATGTATATCGAACAGCTGAGGTGCAAGGTTGGTCCTCCCTCGTAAAGCTAGCAGAGACTTAACGCTAAAGTTGTACAGAAAAAAAAGAGAAAGTGATAACTGTGTTCTGGGCTCTCCTGAAGGATACCTGAAGAAATTTTCCTGGGTCAGTGCCCTCGCTGCCCAGTTCCAGACGAGAATCCTACCTATCTTCGCGTCATCAGCGTCATCACTAGTAATTCCCTCGTCAAGGTCATTTATATATATTATAAACAACAATGGGCTTAAAACCGATCACTGCGGAACGCCACTTGTCCATAACCCAAGCACTTATAAGTCCATAACCCAAGCACTTATAAGTCCATAACCCAAGCACTTATTTGTCCATAACCCAAGCACTTATAAGTTAAATAACGTAGAACTTAGCCATACAGATTGCGAGAAGGACTTGGGGGTGATGGTAAGCAGCAACCTTAAACCAAGACAGCAATGCCTAAGCGTACGTAATAAGGCAAATAGATTACTGGGATTTATATCAAGAAGTGTTAGCAACAGAAGTCCAGAGGTTATATTACAGCTTTATACATCATTAGTAAGGCCTCACCTAGATTACGCAGCTCAGTTCTGGTCTCCATATTACAGAATGGACATAAATTCGTTAGAAAACATTCAGCGTAGAATGACTAAATTAATACATAGCATTAGAAATCTTCCTTACGAAGAAAGATTGAAGACCCTTAAATTACATTCACTTGTAAGACGTAGAATGAGGGGAGACATGATCGAGGTATACAAGTGGAAAATGGGTATTAACAAAGGGGATATAAATAAGGTCTTGAGGGTATCTCTCCAAGAGAGAACCCGCAATAATGGATTCAAGTTAGATAAGTTTAGATTTAGAAAGTATATAGGAAAGTATTGGTTTGGAAATAGGGTAGTTGATGAGTGGAACAGTCTGCCTAGTAGGGTTATTGAAGCAAGGACCTTGGGTAGTTTTAAATTTAGGTTGGATAAAATCATAAGTGAAAGGGGTTGGATTTGAGTGGGAATTGCACATGAGTAAATAAAATTATCAAAGCTTATTTCTTGGGTAGCATTGAAAATTAGGTTGAACAAATATTCTGTTAGTGGAATGGAATGTGAAGGACTTGCCTAGTATGGGCCAACAGGCCTGCTGCAGTGTTCCTCCTTTCTTATGTTCTTATGTTCTTATGTTCCATTCTAAAATTCTATGTGGGATAGCGATGAAGAAGTTTCTTGGCAATAGGTTCAGCTATGTTGTAGAAGCCGTTGTTCTGGTTGAAGTTGTTGGATATACAGATAAGTGATGATTCCAGGATTCAAAAAAGCTCATCAGGACCGGGCGATTTTTTTTGCTTCAAACTGTCTATCTGTTTGATAACCATTTCGATAGTGACTGTGATACTACATAATTTATCTTCTTCAGCCCACTAAAAAATCTAATTATTGGGATATTATTAGTGTCTTCCTGAGTGAAAACCTAGAGAAAATAATTATTAAAAATAAAGCACATTTCATTCTCTTTGTCAGTAAGATACCCATAATTATTTTTAAGGGGACCTATCTTGTCTCTAACTTATTATTAGTTATTAACCCTGCATAATGTTCTGCCATCTGGTCATTTATACTCGTAATATTTGAGATTTCGGTTGTATATTTTGTATGAAAGGAATACAAAAATAGTTGGACTAAATGGCACTGAAATTAAATGGATTTGTCCACTGAAGACAACGCTTCGCCCACTTAGGAGCGTCCGGGAGTGAACGTAATAGTGTGGTGCGCCTCTGATGAGCTTCTCGCCTGCACATCCTCTCCGCACATCACCTTTCTTTGTACTTGTATATTTTCTTCTTTTCTGAGTATTTCCTACTGTCTTGATAAAGCTCCGCCGTGAGCAAAACGTTGCTGTTAACGAAGGTATCTACTAAAGTGTCATCATCTCACTTTGACGGTATTTACTTACCATTTTAGTTCTGCTTAAATAATTGTCGTAATGAAATACAATTAGTTGCTAATTATTATACTTCTCTTTTCCCCTATTATTTTTTTTTCAAAAATACCTGGAAAAAAACTTCAGAATTGGTTTTAGATTCAATTGTATATTTTAATAAATATTCAAGTTTGGCTTTTCCATTTTAGTTCTCTTATTAACAAAAAATGCCCATGAGGTGACTGTCTCATCCACACGGAAATGCCCCTCTTCCTTCCCAAGATGTTTTAGCCTCTTATATGTCAATTTACTTTTTTATTGTATCTAATTTCTCTGCCCCTATACAGATTGGCACGCCAGTTATAATTCATTGCTGTTCTTATATAGACAAGCCAATTCTAACTCAATGATTATCTCATATATATATATATATATATATATATATATATATATATATATATATATATATATGTGTGTGTGTGTGTGTGTGTGTGTCGTGCCGAATAGGTAAAATTGGTCAACTAGCAAGAACTCATTTAAAATTAAGTCATTTCTAAAATTTTCTTTTATAAGTTTAGAAATATTTTTTTTTTCATTTATGTTAATGTAAAAATTAATAATTTTGTACCAAAAGAACCCTAAAAAACTTACCTAACCTAATTATAACAAGAACAATTTAATTTAGCCTAATCCAACTAAATATATTTTAAATAAGTTTACAATAATTTAATAATAAACAAACACAATTAAATATATTTTTTCGTTATGTTTAGAATTATTTTTGCGAAATTATTACATGCACAAATTTTCGCTTGCCTTATTCGGCAAGAAGAGCATTGCTATTAAGCCAAAATCGCAAGTTACCTATTCGGCTGGACATATATATATATATATATATGTATATATATATATATATATATATATATATATATATATATATATATATATATATATATATATATATATATATATATATATATATATTTGTGTGTGTGTGTGGTGTTAATAGGGTACTGTCGAGTCCAGAAAAGGCTTATATCCTGACCAATGGACAGTCATTTATACATTGCAGTATTTTAAAAGATTTGTGATATAAAGAAAACAGTAGAAAAGGGATACAACTACACGAATAAGAATACGAAATATATAAAGAAAATTACAGAAATTAACATAAATGCCAAATCGAAGATTTTGGTTAATAATAAAATATATGAGGTCAACATGCCAGTAACGGCGAAAGTACACTGTACCTGTGGCCCACAGGGGGGGTATTGACTCTTGATCTCGTGTGTGTGTGTGTGTGTGTCTGGTGGATTATTGAAGTGAGAGGAGGGAAGGGGAGGGCTATCAATGAAGGACACATGATCGTCTTTGTGAGGTCAGTTGTATAAAAGGAGGGAAGGATCAAGCAGGCATCACACTTCTTCACCATGAAGCTCTTGGTGAGTTGTCTCTCCCTCCTCTCTGTGTGGTGTAATAATATCCAGTTGATAATCTTCGGAGACCCGGACTGTTACCCGGGATGAAGAAGAGTGATGAAAGTTTGCAAGAGGCAGTGTTCAAGCCCCAGCCACTCGTAGGAGTGTAAAGTGATGTGTTCCTAAAGAAAATAATTCAGAAATAATTTTCGGCTCGAAGTATTTCGATGTACAGCCAAGAAATTTGTGAAGGGGTTAACTTTGCTTCAGATCAACGTACAGGAAAGTGTTGCTTGAGCATATCAGTGATATCGATAGTTAGTTCTAGTGATATGTTAGCTTAAACTTTAGAATAGATGTGAGAAAATATTATTTTGTCAGTTTAGCTTCTCAAATGTAGGTAATGGCTGATTTACATATATTGTAGAACCTTAACACATGAGTGGCTGAAGTGTTGTGAGCTGTTAATATGTCCTGGTATATGGCCATTGTTTGTAATTATTTGATATATTTCCTCCTTGATTCTATTGTATATTAGACATATTTTCATTATTCCACAGATATTGTTGTGCATACTGGCAGCGGCCGCGTCAGGTTCACTGCAGAGCTACAGTCTTCCAACGTTCTCTGCCTTTGGAGGCAGTACAGGATCCTTCGGAGGTAGTGCAGGATTCTTCAGAGAGAGTACAGGGTCCTTTGGCGGTTCATTTTCTGGTCCCTCTCATTCTGTGGTCAGTTGTGGGCACGGACAGGTCCGGCATGTGGATGGCAGCTGTGTAACTCCTCAGGTGACCAGAAACTTGTTCTTGTACAAAGTTCCTCCAGCAACACCGATCGTAGCCCCAAGACCAAACGTTCCTCCACCAAGAGTTGAAGACAATATTTTACTCATCCAGTACCCAGAGGAGCTTCTGAGCCAAGAACCCATCGTGGTGCCACCGCCACAACAGAGGAACGTCGTGTACGTGCTTAACAAGCGGCCTCATCATGATCACAAGCTTATTCACGCACCAGGACCTGAGCAGCCAGCTCCCGAAGTGTATTTCGTCAACTATGCTGAGGGAGAGAACCCGACTTTACCCAGTGGCGGTGACCTCCAATCTGCCCTCAGCACTGCCTCTGAAGGTGGCGGTGAACTCATTGGTAGCAGCGGCGATGGCGCCAGTGGCATTGTTTTAGATGGTGGCGCAAGCGGAGGGGCCAGTGGTTTTGTTAGCACTGGGAGCGTCAGTGACTTCAGCCAGGGTATTATCAGCACAGACGTCTCTGCTCCGTCTGGTCTATATGGTTCGCCCTGAGACATTTGTTCAAACACCGTGATTGGAAAGGCGTCAGGACTTTACCATGTAACATCAATATATTGTATTCAGTATATCGAGAATTATTTAATTAATAATCAAATTTTAATTAAATAAAAAACTAGACAATTACAAAAAATATTTTCATTATTACTAATATTTACTCTGTGTATTATTTAATACTTTTATATATCTCTGATGTTGTTTAATATAAACATGTGTATCTGCCAATGTATATCCACCGAAACATGCATATACACTAACAGGTGTATATTTCGGTGCATGTAATGTTTACTTTATTTCCTAATTTATGGAATAAGTAATATGCAGCTTCAATGGCCTCCATGCAGCCAATAAGCTTCAAACGTAACAAACCAACCAGTGACAAGTTTTACATAAAAAAAACCATTCTCAATATTTAAAAACATTTACATATGTTGAAACAATGCAATATGAGAAACGTGTAAAACCCAATAATATGAACACATGTCCACAGCAAAGGATGCACTCATCATTAATTTATACTATATATATATATATATATATATATATATATATATATATATATATATATATATATATATATATATATACATACATACATACACACTTAACAAGGCGAGTATGATAACAGTTGGTGCTCTTCTGCTTATCTTGTAACTTTCAGTACGAGCTCATTAAAGGAACGTGAAGAATATGATTACTGAGGATGCTTACATTCCTGCACGTGATGGGAGAACAACAACCCTTACCCTTGCGTCTTTTCAGTGTGAGAACAACTGGTGGCCTCTGGACTAGGTCTGTAGGTCAGAACAACAGCAGAATATATATATATATATATATATATATATATATATATCAGTGGACCCTCCTTTTCGTTGAAAATTCTTTCCAGAATGCTGTTTGAGTGCGTTACCGAATGAATTTGTTCCCATAAGGACAAATGTAAATAAGATTAGTCATTTCAGACCCCCAAAAATACACTTACAAAAGCACTTACGAAAATACACTTACATAACTTTTCGAGTTTGGAGGTTAACGAAAACCGAGGGTCCACTGTATATATATATATATATATATAATATATATATATATATATATATATATATATATATATATATATATATATATATAAATATTATATATATATATATATATATATATATATATATATATATATATATATATATATATATATATATATATATATATAAACGTTTTTCTCCTCCTCTGAAGCAGAAATGTAAATATTAGGTGAGTTTCAGTCGTGTCGACTATCTTATATTCTCATAATACCTAAAAGTGATAGTTTCACCCCTCATTTGTATAGTATTACATACATCTAAAAAATAAATAATTCAGCAGATAATTTGTTCTTAAACAGGCATTCTTATACGTTTAAATATAAATATTTTTTAATTTAAGTTAATGTAAAAATTAATAATTTTGTACCAAAAGATCTTTAGAAATTTACCTAACCTTATAACAAGCCCAATTTATTTTAGCCTAATGCAACTAAATATATTTTAGATAAATTTAAAATAATTTAATAAACAAACACAATAAAATATATTTTTTTCGTTAGGTTCAGAATGATTTTTGCAAAATTATTGCATACACAAATTCTCGTTTGCTTTATTAGGCAAGAAGAGCGTTCCTATTTAAGCCAAAATACCAAGTTTTACCTATTTGGCATCATATATATATATATATATATATATATATATATATATATATATATATATATATATACAAAATATAATATGGCTCTTTTGTTCTTTAGAATATTATGATTCATACTTTAAGAACAAATTTACTGTTGTTTAATATTTACAAACTAATGTACAAAATATTTATTAATTAACGTAAATAACATAAACGGCTCTAGTTAGTTTCGCAAGTTAATTATTTTGCTATTTAAATAATTATTATGCATTGCAATGCCTACATTTTCAAAATAACAAGTAGAACGCTACCTAGGCTCATTTCAATTTCTGGCCTAGCGTCTTTGTTTATACTATCGCCAGGATGCGACACTCAGCAAGCGACTAACACCCAAATACCTGTTTAATGTTAGGTGAACATTCACAGCAGATAATACACTTTACCATCGTCGTACCATATTCAAGATTTAAACCCTGTGGTTGGTTGGTTAATGGCGTTTCATGCCTATCGGCTACAAAACTGCACGTAACCTGTTCAACACCAGTCACGATTACCTTTATTTCTTTAGAAGGAATTAGAGTAACCTCTAAATGTAATTACACCGAAAGGCATACACTTCTCGGAGTATTTATCCTATTGATGAAACTGTGGGTGAAACATTTATTTTTTTAAATATTAAAAAAAAAATATACAATAAGCATTCGACTACAAGATTTAGTTATATAGTTCTAGACAAAGTCGAATCATGTGCTCATGTAGTTTCGTTACCAATAGTCGAGTATTTTGTTTAACTATGCTACAAGGCGGAATAATATTATTTACTCTCATGAAATAATGTTCCCATCCAGTAAGATTGGAAGTACACACAAAAAAGGACTTCTGTGTAATTTACCACTCTTGACACAAGACGTCTTTAGAGACATTGTTCACATTCAGCTCACCATGTGGCAGCATGTTCTAATAGTCAGACAACGGAAAAGTAATTTAGAATTATTTAAAATCTCGATCACAGAAGATAGGTTGAAAGACAATGTATCTGTGAGAGATACAAATCTGGCCGTCAAGACCTTAGTGGCTGGCCAGCAGAAAAAAGAATGCCTGTTTAAGAACAAATTATCTGCTGAATTATTTATCTTTTAGATGTATATAATACTATACAAATGAGGGGTGAAACTATCACTTTTTGGTATTATGAGAATTTAAGATAGTCGACACTACTGAAACTCACCTAATGTTTACATTTCTGCTTCAGAGGAGGAGAAAAACGTTTATATAACTTACTCTTTTAATCCCCTTTCATAAATATATATAAATAGTAATCTGATGGAAACATTTTACATAGCGACTACTGCTAAAGAGTAAAATACCGAACGATATTCAAGTAGAATGTATAATATATGTTACAGTATTACTTTAAAAAAATCATATCAGGAAGTGCAAAGCCGGTGGTGCTAGTTAGGTAAATGCTGGCAAGAGTTCATGTAGAAAGTGTGTGATAGACATGGAGAAGCTCGATACCACAAGCACTGCGGGAGTTGCTTCATTAGCAATAGGAATACACTGCATACCTAACACGATACGTACGTATGCCTGGTAATATTCCAAAGATCCGGCACTGGTGCACTTAGGTTAATGAGGTTCAAAGCTTATCGATTGCCCGAAATGCACATGCATGCTAGTGGCTTTCTTCTGTACTTAACAATATTTTATTATATGTAAACTTTATTTTTTATACTGCACAAAGAAATAAAATTGGTTTGTTTGTTTGACTACACGAGGGCCATTAAGACAACCCAGCCTCACAAATTCCTTCTGAATTTCTCGATTTGCACTATTTAGGTTAGGTTAGATTGGGTTTAGTTTGGCTAGATCATCCTCTATCAACAAAAAATAACTAATTATAACATACCACGACGCCAATAAATGAAATATAAGATAAAAGCGATAAAAAATCTTGAAGTGCTGAAGGACAACGAGGACCCACCGAGCGCTGTAGAAAGCTCAAAGTAAAAAATCAGTCTTACACTGATTTTTTGACTTTGAGTTTTCTACAGCGCTCGGTGAATCCTCGTTGTCCTTGACACTTCAAGATTTTTTATCGCTTTTATCTTATATTTCATCTTATATTATCTATTCTTATATATCACTTGATAACTCCAAATGATTTGGAGTCATCAAGTGATGTCCAAGAACTGAAATTTTTCCTATAAAGATGTCCTAAGAGTAGGGAGTCCAAGATACTACTAATAATAGTATATTTCGACAACCTCGTTACCCTACTGAAGTCTCACAGCTCAGGTTGAGAGATTTCATCACTCGATGTTCGAAACCCATTTTGAGTAATAAAGGAATATGAGAGGAAAACGTAGCTAGCTTTTGTTCCCACTATGTTACGTTCACATAGAGTAGGGTAGTAACATATTGCAGATTTATCCAAATTTGACAAATAAAGTTAATATACAGATGAGCTCTCCATGCTGTTTATTTTGCAAATTTCCAATATTAAATGGATTTTGTAATGAAGACAATTATATCTTGAGCCTGTGGAAAAGAAATTATTATTAACCCCGGAAAATCTAACTCATCCTAGAATTTGGTTATTTTCAATGAAGATGTATTATTATTTTTTTTTAACTTAAAATCTTTTTCATTGGCCCAAAATATAACTGTTTAGATGTTACAACCGACCTAACATCGGATAATTTACATAATAGCCTATGGCTAAGCTGAAAACGCGAGATTGTCATCTCCATAAGTGCCAAAAAGGCCATTGTTGCATGTGCTCACTTTACAAACTCCAGTCTTAGAACCAGTTATCACATGCGATTTACACAATACTTGCAGCAATTATTTAAAAAAAAAACTTCTGTAATAAATTTCCCATGCTTAATAACCCTGGGAAAGGCATTTTGTTGATTTTATCTAAATTATCTGGATGTAAATGTACAGAATAATTTGAGTGTAAGTTCTGCGGCAGCCATCTCAATTTTCTTATATGCTCAAGAGTGGCACCTTCACACTCATTCGCATCGCATTAAAGACACCTTAAAAATAAATAATCAGCAGTGAAAACAAATTTAAGCAAGAATAATGGTGGGCAACCCCCCGCAGCTGCTGGACACTTTGAGTACTTAGTTGGTGGCGAGGCGCAGTAAATCATCACCTGCTGACTCAGTAGCTGTTTGGTGAATCTCCTCTGCCGTTTTCACGATGCTTCCATATAAAAAAAAATATAATAGCTTCAGTGAATGAGACACGAAATCTGCAGTAAATTTATCCGAAGCATTCCTTGTCTGCAGGATTATATATGTAAATTTATAGGATAATTAAGAAAATCCTGATTTTTTTCCCCTGTGATCCAAACAGTGGTTCAGCTTAAAAAAATGATTTCATATATGTTGACTGTTTCTATGGCATTTATCTTTTCTCTCATGATCTCAGATGGGGATTATTCCCCCCCCCCCCACAAAAAAAGTGGATAGTATCTGCACTTGTGTGTCGAAACCTATTCCCTTCTGATTTAATGCGCTGAAAACTTCTCTGTCAATTTACCCAACATGAAGTAAGAGCTTTGTGACCACAGGGAAGCCTTGTGTCCGGCAACAATGGCAACATGACCCCGAGTGTCTACCTGCAAGATCAAACACTTCACTCGCTATTCATTTTACGCTTTGAGAGAAAAAAGTGTGATCCTTCACAGCGATACTCCGATGACCTCTCAATTGTTATGCCAATGAAGTCTTTTAAGAATGGCGAACACTAGTCCTGAATATACTGATTTAGTATAAAGGTATTTAGGTCTTGCCTTACAATCCTGAGTAATTTCTCTCACTGTTGTCTGAATGGCTAGTCATGATGGTACAGGAGAGAGGACGAAGGGGTCACGCAGACTTGGCTTTTCATTCCTTGTGAGTCTTCAGTCTTTATCCA
This sequence comes from Cherax destructor, assembly GCA_009830355.1. Taxonomy (NCBI): domain Eukaryota; kingdom Metazoa; phylum Arthropoda; class Malacostraca; order Decapoda; family Parastacidae; genus Cherax; species Cherax destructor. The sequence continues at coordinate 47,769 of WNWK01008815.1, read as the reverse complement.
AATGTGGTATGAACATGAAAGGTGCTATATGCTATTTGTGGTTACATGTGCATGATTATCTATTCCTAGTTGCAGGAGTTAAGGTGTTCTCGTGATGTTTCCAGTAGTTGTAATACGTACTACCAAGAATTCTTGGAAACCATGCAAGTAAAAAATTTCTATTTTAGGCACCGCTCGTTTATCAGTTTATAATTGTTATACATTGTTCTCCCTGTTGGTGGTGGAGGAATACTTTTTATTTACTTTTTAGTATCTTTTTATGCTTTATATAATGATCTTAGATCCTTCAATATTGTGTGTACTCAGTTATGGTTGCAGAGGTCAAGTGTCGGCTGCTAGCCCTATCTCTAAATTTGCCACTTGCTGGGTAAACCCCTCCTCGCCTTGTGGGACTTATCATACCTATTCATAAAACATGCATAAATTTTTTCTCTACTACCACTACTACGTCAAGATAATTCCACTTTCTGACTTCCCTGATTTTGAAGAAATACTTCCTGACATCCCAGTGACTCATCTGTGACTGTGTCTTAACTTCCAACCATGCCCTCGTGTACCAGTTTCCCGCCTCTCAAAGAGTCTATCCCTGTCCAGCTATCAAGTTACTCCCTCCTATCTTCATGGGCCCTGCCATACCTACTTGATTATGTACGGAACTTACCTGCACTACTTCGCCGAGATCATTTCACTTCCTGTCCACCTTGAGGTTCAAGAAATACTTCCTGACATCCCAATGACACGCCAATGTCTCTAACTTCCAACTTTTTTCCGCCTTTCAAATAGTATATTTCTGTCTACCCTAATAATTCCTCCGAGTAGTTTGTATATTGTTATCATGTCACCCCTGGCTGTTCTGTCTTCTAGTGTCGTCCATTTTAGATCCTATGTTTTCTCCAGTTTCTTAAAATGCTGTATTAGGAATGCGATCCAAGCTGGTGCAGCATACTCCAAGGACCTGACATATGTTATACAAAAGACCATGAATGCTCGTTTGTCGAGATTCCTGAAAGATACTCTTGGACTTGCCAAATGAGCATTAGCTGCGGAGGTTATTCAGTTGATGCGAGTCTCTGGCGATATGCGTGGCACTATGCTCACCCCTAGGTCCTCCTCCTGTGTTAGTTAGTTAGTTGCCAGATGTTAAAGGCAATAGTCGACATACCCTTGTCCTCTTTTGTGTGTGTGTGTATTAGTTACCAATTATCAAAGGCACTTGTCGATAGACACTGTCTTCTAGAGTGAGTGTGTGTGTGTGATTATTTACCGATTTGTGTTCACCCATTTATGTTTGCGGGGGCCATGTGTCACCTTCTGACCCCTCTTCTTAAGCTACTTTGATAGGGATTACTGGTTTTGACCTCTTGGACCTTATCATTCGTATTTTTGGAAGTGTGCGTTAAATTACGTATGTCTTTTGTGTTGTACTCGTCCTTATTTCAGTAAATAATTATGTAGCTCTACACAACTAATTTATTTCAATAAATAATTATGTCGTTCTACAAAATTAAAGTTATTAAAAACCGTTTTGAATTTTAGTTAACGAAAGAGTAGCGGAGTGTTGAGGAAGATAAGTTCAAAGGCATCTAAAGAGGCTTTATGAGCATTTATATACGATTTTATTGACATTTACAGCAAAATTCTTGACACTGTAACTGAAGATGCACTGAGCATGAGTCACACTGGCGGCTACAGGACCTGGAACACTATTAGACGTCACACTGGCGGCTACAGGACCTGGAACACAACTAGACGTCACACTGGCGGCTACAAGACCTGGAACACTTCTAGACGTCACACTGGCGGCTACAAGACCTAAAACACCACTAGAAGTCTCACTGGTGGCTACAGAACCAGCAACACCACTAGACGTCACTCTAGTGGCTACAGGACCTGCAACACCACTAGACGTCTCACTGGCGGCTACATGACCTGTAACACCACTAGAGGTCACACTGGCTGCTACAGGACCCGCAGCACCACTAAACGTTATACTAACAGTTACAGGACCTGCAACACTACTAAATGTCACACTGGTGGCTACAGGAACACCAGCAGATACATGACTCTGTAGCACCACTAAAGCGTCACACTAGCTGTTACAGGACCTGCAACAACACTAAACGTCACAATGGCGGCTACATGACCTGCAACAACACTAAAGGTCACACTATCGACTACAAGACCTGTAACAACACTAGACGTCACACTAGCAGCTACAGAACCTGCAACACCACTAGGCGTTACGCTGGCGGCTACAGAACCTGCAACAACACTAAACGTCACACTGGCGGCTACAGGTCCTGCAACAACACTAAACGTCACACTAGCGGCTACAGAATCTGCAACACCACTAGACTGGCTGGTACAGAACCTGCAACACCACTAGACGTCACACTTGCGGTTACAGAATCTGCAACACCACTAAAAGTCACACTGGCGGCTACAGAACCTGCAACACCACTAGACGACACACTGGCGGCTACAGGACCTGCAACAACACTAGACGTCACACTGGCGGCTACAGAACCTGCAACAACACTAGACGTCACACTGGCGGCTACAGAACCTGCAACAACACTAGACGTTACACTTGCGGCAACAGAACCTGCAACACCACTAAACGTCACACTGGCGGCTACAGAACCTGCAACAACACTAGACGTCACACTGGCGGCTACAGAACCTGCAACAACACTAGACGTCACACTGGCGGCTACAGAACCTGCAACAACACTTGACGTCACACTGGCGGCTACAGAACCTGCAACAACACTAGACGTCACACTGGCGGCTACAGAACCTGCAACAACACTAGACGTCACACTGGCGGCTACAGAACCTGCAACAACACTAGACGTCACACTGGCGGCTACAGAACCTGAAACAGCACTAGACGTCACACTGGCGGCTACAGGACCTACAACACTAGACGTCACACTGGCGGCTAGAGAACCTGCAACAACACTAGACGTCACACTGGCGGCTACAGAACCTGAAGCACCACTAGACGTCACACTGGCGGCTACAGGACCTACAACAACACTAGACGTCACACTGGCGGCTACAGGACCTACAACAACACTAGACGTCACACTGGCGGCTACAGATCTTCCAACACCACTAGACGACACATTGGCGGCTAAAGAACCTGCAGCAACACTAGACGTCACACTGGCGGCTACAGGACCTGCAACAACACTAGACGTCACACTGGCGGCTACAGGACCTGCAACAACACTAGACGTCACACTGGCGGCTACAGGACCTGCAACAACACTAGACGTCACACTGGTGGCTACAGAACCTACAACACTAGACGTCACACTGGCGGCTACAGGACCTACAACAATACTAGACGTCAAACTGGCGGCTACAGATCCTCAACACCTAGACGACACACTGGCGGCTACAGAACCTGCAACACCACTAGACGTCACACTGGCGGCTACAGGACCTGCAACAACACTAGACGTCACAATGGCGGCTACAGGACCTGCAACAACACTAGACGACACACTGGCGGCTACAGGACTTGACATATCACAAGGCGTCACACACGAGTCAACAGGAGCAGAGTGAAAATTAATATACCACATACACTGGAATATATATCAGCGTTATCTTTCAGTATAACAGAGTGACAAGTTCACGTATTGTCAATAAATTTATACCTTCTTTATGAAGTATACTTCGGTTTAAAACATATCGAGAACTTACGGGTCATTAGGGCTGCAATTCCCTTGAACAGTAGTATCAAGAACACTCTAATCACTAAAATACGGATTAAAGAAGTTTTTCATTGTTAATACACTGAAAAATATACACCTTTCAGTGGATATTCACTGGAAAATGTGTACTTCTTAGTGTATATGGACTGAGAGATATAAATATCATTGTAATAAATTCGAGACATGTGCAACACTTGGGTGTCTTGATCATGGTAACGTCTCGCCACACACTGACTTCATCAGTCTAATACTCAGAAGAATGTCGGTCCTTCACACCATTTATCTACAAATGTCATTGTATATTCCCTGCCACCCAGTTGTGATAGTATGTGTAAGTTGACCATAAATACACTACTAATAAATATTTTCTAAGTTGAAATGGTTCATTCGTTTGGATTAGTCATCACAAGTACTAAAATTAGATGATAAAAATCGTATTAAATTGTACTTAAACGATATATAATTGTTATATGGTTAGTTTTGTTCATTATGGTGTGTCATAGGCACCGTCGACCAGCAGGTGCTGATCACGGCTGCACAAGCAACTGCAATATACACTAATCTAGCATTTATTTATATTTTGTTCAGGTTTTAGTATCATGACATGAAACAAACAATGTGGAAATACTGATTAAATGTAAATATTAACAATGTTTACGTAGAAAAAATAAATAGGTAAATTTCACCAAAAATAACAAGTTCGCCCCAGCGAAAGTTCGCCATGGTGGTGAACCACGGGGGGTATTGACACTTGGTCCCATGTGTGTGCCAGGTGAGATTACTGAGGTGAGAGGAGGGAAGGGAAGGAACCATCAATGAAGGACACATGCAAGTCTTTGTGGGGCCAATGGAGGCAGTATATAAGGGAAGGAAGGATCAAGCAGACATCACACTCCACCATGAAGCTCCTGGTGAGTTGTCTCTCCTCTCTCTGTGTGACCATAAGAACAACCAGTGATAATCTCCAAAGATCCGGAAAGTTACTCAAGGTGTAGGCGAGTGTAGATGCAGTACAGGGTGACTCAGTGTTGTAGTGCGTTTTATATCGTGATGTAAAATAACTTTTGACGAGATGGATTGGTGAGCCAGAGGAAGGCCTCAGTCCCAGACCAAGAGCTCCACCGAGCGGGTCGTCTGCTGGCTACACGCTTCATCAGAAATTTGTCTAATGTCCGTCTGCCGTTAGAGGGACAAGTGTTTCGTTCACGCGATATGTAATCTCAAGAGTAAGGGTCACTCTGAGCTCAGCCTAGTAAAACAGGCACCAGGGACTCTCGTTGTAGTCCAACTACCAGAGCTATGTAAATGTTGTATCTATTGCCTTCACGAGTTTAAAAATATACTATTAGTAATAGTAGTCTTCATAGAGATGTTCATTGCATGATAATTATACAAATGTCTTTGATGTGCAACCATTAGGATGTCCCTGAGGTATACTGTCTGTGATGCGGTAATCGTTAGGATAAGTGCGATGTGGTAACTGCATGAATAATTTTAATGATAATTGCTTGGATGTTTAGCATGTAAACGAGTTTGTAATGATAATTTTAATAGTTTGTGTTTGTGATTATTAGTTGTAGTAGTAATAGTTCGGCTGTCATTTTCAATGAAGTTACTGATATTGCTAGTTTTTTATCTAGTATTTAATTAATGTGCTTCTAATAATATTTCATTTCAAACTTGTAGTCAAAATTAAAGAAGCACTGGCAATTTTAGTAGTGACTGTAGTTTCAATAACTAAAAAATCCTCTTTATCCACAGATACTGATGTGCATGATAGCAGCGATCACTGAGGGCTTACCTCAGGGGTATAGTCTACCAGCTCCCTCTGGCCCCGGCTTCGCCGGCAGCTCGTCTGTTGACTTTGGATCCTTTGGAGGCAATACAATAACATTTGGAGGCAGTTCAGGATCCTTTGGGGGCAGTACAGGATCATTTAGTGGTTCAGTCTCTGGTCCCTCTCATTCAGTGATCAGTTGTGGACACGGACAGGTCCGGCATGTGGATGGCAGTTGTGTAACTCCTCAGGTCACCCGAAACTTGTTCTTGTACAAAGTTCCTCCAGCAACCCCGATAGTGGCTCCAAAACCAAACGTTCCTCCACCAAGAGTTGAGGACAATATTTTACTCATTCAGTTCCCAGAGGAGCTTCTGAACCAGGAACCCATCGTGGTGCCACCGCCACAACAGAGGAACGTCGTGTACGTGCTCAACAAGCGGCCTCATCATGACCACAAGCTTATTCACGCCCCAGGACCTGAGCAGCCAGCTCCCGAGGTGTACTTCGTCAACTATGCTGAGGGAGAGAACCCGAATTTGCCAAGCGGTGGCGATCTCCAGTCTGCCCTTAAAACTGCCTCTGAAGGTGGCGGTGAACTCATTGGAAGCAGTGGTTCCAGCGTTGGTGTTAGCGGGATTGTTGGTGGCGGTGTTGGAGTACCACTGGTTTTGCCGGTGGGGATATCAACGGCTCGTCTGGCTCCTCGGCTCCGTCCAGTCTGTATGGTGTACCCTGAAGTATCTAAGCAGGAATTTTATCTATATTGTGTATTGTCTTGAAGAGTATAGATTAATTTGAAATGTTAGTAGGCCGTATGTTACCTTGGTAAATTTTATGATGGAAAGTAATTGTATAGGAACCAAAATGTCTATGTACAATAAGTGCATATTTTAATTCCTGTTTTAAGGATTAAAATATACTCTATGTTAGCGCACTCATGCAGTTGAACGGCTTTAAGCATACTGTGATTAGGAAATATTAATTGCTATTTATTATTTATAAGGAACGGTTTGGGATCTTTATTAATCTATATATTAAAACTACACTCAAATTTACAATAACAGAAATAAAATGTAAGTTAAAAGTTTTTATATACATTTATCCTCTTTATTAAAACTCCTGAAAACTAATTTCGAAAGCGTTTAAAATGAGATTATAAATATGTAACATATATATATATATATATATATATATATATATATATATATATATATATATATATATATATATATATATATATATATATATATATATATATATATATATATATATATATATATTACGTATATTGTATTTAGTCAAATAAACATGATTTGAAAATGGTAATGATTCCAGCAATTATAGAGACATTTACTCCGTCAATATTTGTCACCAGTAGTTGCTGACGTCTGAGACAACACTAGCCACAAGGAGTGCTCGGTGAGGCAACACTAGCCACAAGGAGTGCTCGGTGAGGCAACACTAGCCACAAGGAGTGCTCGGTGAGGCAACACTAGCCACAAGGAGTGCTCGGTGAGGCAACACTAGCCACAAGGAGTGCTCGGTGAGGCAACACTAGCCACAAGGAGTGCTCGGTGAGACAACACTAGCCACAAGGAGTGCTCGGTGAGGCAACACTAGCCACAAGGAGTGCTCGGTGAGACAACACTAGCCACAAGGAGTGCTCGGTGAGACAACACTAGCCACAAGGAGTGCTCGGTGAGGCAACACTAGCCACAAGGAGTGCTCGGTGAGACAACACTAGCCACAAGGAGTGCTCGGTGAGGCAACACTAGCCACAAGGAGTGCTCGGTGAGCAACACTAGCCACAAGGAGTGCTCGGTGAGGCAACACTAGCCACAAGGAGTGCTCGGTGAGACAACACTAGCCACAAGGAGTGCTCGGTGAGACAACACTAGCCACAAGGAGTGCTCGGTAGGCAACACTAGCCACAAGGAGTGCTCGGTGAGACAACACTAGCCACAAGGAGTGCTCGGTGAGACAACACTAGCCACAAGGAGTGCTCGGTGAGACAACACTAGCCACAAGGAGTGCTCGGTGAGACAACACTAGCCACAAGGAGTGCTCGGTGAGACAACACTAGCCACAAGGAGTGCTCGGTGAGACAACACTAGCCACAAGGAGTGCTCGGTGAGGACAACACTAGCCACAAGGAGTGCTCGGTGAGACAACACTAGCCACAAGGAGTGCTCGGTGAGGCAACACTAGCCACAAGGAGTGCTCGGTGAGGCAACACTAGCCACAAGGAGTGCTCGGTGAGACAACACTAGCCACAAGGAGTGCTCGGTGAGACAACACTAGCCACAAGGAGTGCTCGGTGAGGCAACACTAGCCACAAGGAGTGCTCGGTGAGACAACACTAGCCACAAGGAGTGCTCGGTGAGGCGACACTAGCCACAAGGAGTGCTCGGTGAGGCGACACTAGCCACAAGGAGTGCTCGGTGAGGCGAACACTGCAATCGCAACAGCGAAAAAGAAAAAATCATCAGTTGTAAGATAACAACCGAACAGATTTCATGAAGATTAGTACTGGTATTTCCACCCTCATCTCTGTTTTACGAATAATATGCGAAGCAGTTACACTAACACATCTCGGTTATTAACACAACACACAAACAGTTTGTTTAGGAAGATAACAAATTACGTGTTCAAGAAGAACGAAGTGTGTAATTAGAATTGATGATTGGTTGGTGAGCGGGGTTTAAAGCCTATCTACTATTGACTACACGAGGGTTATTAATGATTCACGAAACCTGTTCACCACAGTCAAGAATACTTTAAGCCCTAAAATAGTGATTAACGTAACCTGTCAGTGTATATACACCGAAAAGTATACACCTCTCTGTATTGACCGTATTTGCTGGGACCTCCTCATTTTTGCATCATTGCAAGGTATTGATGTGTTGATTACAACACTAATATATATAAGTATATTTATAGCGTTTTAAGAGAGCATATCGTCACATGTTCAAGAGAACAAAATAGTATATTATTATTATTATTATTATTATTATTATTATTATTATTATTATTATTATTATTATTATTATTATTATTATTATTATTATTATTATTATTTTTCTTCTTTCTTTAAACACATCGGCCGTTTCCCACCGAGGCAGGGTGGTCCAAAAGAAAAAACGAAAGTTTCTTCTTTTACATTTAGTAATATAGACAGAAGGGGTTACTAGCCCCTTGCTCCCGGCATTTTAGTCGTCTCTTACGACACGCATGGCTTACGGAGGAAGAATTCTGTTCCACTTCCCCATGGAGATAAGAGGAAATAAGAACAAGAACTAGTAAGAAAATAGAAGAAAACCCAGAGGGATGTGTATATATACTATGCTTGTACATGAATGTGTAGTGTGACCTAAGTGTAAGTAGAAGTAACAAGACATACCTGAAATCTTGCATGTTTATGAGACAGAAAAAAGACACCAGCAATCCTACCATCATGTAAAACAATTACAGGCTTTCGTTTTACACTCACTTGGCAGGCGGTTGCTGTCTACCAACCTACTACCTAGGATTATTATTATTATTATTATTATTATTATTATTATTATTATTATTATTATTATTATTATTATTATTATTATTATTATTATTATTATCAGCAGCAGCAGCATCATTATCATCATATTTACAAATATGCGCTAAACCATTATAGGTCAAACAGCGCCCACAATATTTTATTAATGTATAAAAGCATGCTCAAGACAACAGCTGTGCGCTGTATTATTAAACAAGACAGAAAGTTTTTAAAAAGGTTGTTTTGTAGACGCTGTGATGTGTACCCTTCATTTCCCACCATCCTACACCCGAGTTAAACTTGTAGTACTGTATTTATTTTAATGTATCTTACAGGTTTCTTCCACAAACTGACGCCAACGATGTTACGTATTGTTCAGTTGTGTGTGGTTTCAAGCCCATCGACTGCTCGTGGGTCATCTGTACACCACCGAGTCAAAAATAATTTAATCCTTAAAAAATTGTCATTAAAATAAACTATCAGTTTACATACTTACATATATAACCTTTCAGTGTATATACTCTGATATATACCAGTTCAAGGAAACTGCACAAGTACTCTGTCTAGTTTGGCTAATTAAAGATCTTTTTGCTTTCAGTACAATTGTGAATAAAATAAAAACTTATTTCATAAATAAAACTTACTTCGGTTATTAATTATTTTAAGGGGTTGGGTTTTGAGCCTAGCGATAGGTTACGTAAATTATCTAGTACTGAGTTGTGCATCAGACACAATTACGTTTTGGGCTTATGGGAGAAAAGCAATTTGTTTTAATAACCAATAAATAAAACACAGCTCACCGTAAACTAGAGTAGTAATTGAATTCTGGAATAGGTTGAGTTAGATGTTTTGGTTTTAACATAAGATAAGCTTTTGCTGCATAGACTCATAATATAATTATTTCCATTGCACAACCCACTGAATGTTGGAGAATTTACATAATAAAAAAACACAAGCCTCATGATCTAAATATTTTTTTTTTAATATTCGTTACGAAAATATAATCATGAGAAGCTTATAATTAAAAATAAAACGAGATTTTTGTGAAACATTCAGCGCCCTATAATCGTTTCAGTATCTTTCTAAATTTAGTATTAATAGACTTGTAAAAGCCTACTCAACAAATCTTGTAGCCAGAACACAGTCAATTCAAATTAATCTCTGAGTTAAGTAGAAACTTTATATATCGATTTATTTATCCAACTGAGATAAATGCTATCTCTACTCACTAAGATAATTTGATGTAACAGTATTCGTGTTAAATCTTATATTTATAAATGTTATTGTTACTGTAATTATTATTATTGCCGCTATTATTATCATTGTAAAGTATTATCATCGTGCTTGTAATAATATTTTCAACACCAATTATTAGTTTTTTTGGGTTTAAAGCCTACGAACTACACGAGAGTCATTATAGCTGCATGTCACCTGTACACCGCCAGTCAAGAATATTTTAATCACTTAACAGGCATTATAGTAAACTAGTAGTGTATATATGCACCGAGAGTTGCTCTCCTCTTGGTGAATATACCTTTGTATTACAATTATTATTATTATTATTATTATTATTAGACCCTTCAGCGTTTTCTTTCTTCACATAATGACAATTTCTGGCAGAGAAGTTAATCAACCATATAAAGAGTTATCAAGCCCTTGGTGACCAACATTCCTTTATTTTAATAAATATTAACATCATAATAAATAAATATAATTTAGATCTTTATCATCCTTTTTCTATCATTTACTTTGATAAAAGACATATAACTTGTTCAGCTGACAATAGATATTTGGAAGAGTGATCTCATCAGCGAGGTGTATTGTTTTTGTCAGGGATCAGACTCTCGAGTCACAGACAAAAGGAACTTAGATTCTCTTGCGAAGCGTAACGTATGGTCATGTCTTACACCTAGTGCACTGTTTACCTAACATCAATAATAGGTACTTAAGTGTTAGACGTATGGGCAGGTCTCCTTACACCTTTTGCCTCTATTCACCTGCAGTAAATAGATACTTGGGGTATTAGATGTATGGGCAAGTCTCCTTGCACTTGCTGCCTCTGTTCACCTAGCAGCCAACTGTAGTAAATCGCTTCCTGAGGAGTGATATGCTTTAGGTAGGTCCAGGTTTGTAGTGAGGTTTGGAAGAATACGTTCTTAACAGGCAAAATCAAATGAGTAAAAAATCTTTTCCTACTATAGAAACGTAGAATGCTGATGTCAGGGTTGTGGAATCTTGATAAAAGTGAGCAAATTGTATACTTCTAGTTGCTTCAAAAATGATGTGACGTAATAATGTCCGGTTATGGTGCAACTTATCGTGAACTTTTGCATAAATATAAACACTGGACATGACTGCTAATTCTGCACCTCTTTCCCCACAAATATATATAAGATATAAAATTATATTTTTATAGGAAAGTTATAGGTCAACTGAGGCTTTTAAAAAAGGCATGGAACATTGCTAGTGTGTGTGCATGTGTGTGCGTGTCTATAAATTATTTAGTATTAAAAAATCAAAACAGTTAAGTAATAAATTTATAAAAAACACATTTACTATTATTTTTGCTAAGTAAAGCCAATTAAACTGATGGCAGTCGTACCTTTCGTGGATAATTTACGTCGCTTTTGTTCTGTCTGAACAATTGGTGTTCATGCGAAGGAAACCGCTGAAAATGGAAGACTAGTAAGTTATTGCATGATTAAGTGGTCGGCCAGTCTGTGAGAGGTGATGGACCAGGACCACTGAACACCTGTACCCGACCACCAACAATACCATCACTCAACACCTGCACAAGGCCGCCACTAACACGACCACCTTAAACTAGCACTCAACACCTGCAATGACCACTACTAACACTCAGCAACTGCATTAACCACCACCACTAGCACTCGACACACTGACTACCTCCACTACCACTCAACACATGCACCTGACTACCATCAATACCAACACTTACTGCGGTAACCAACATTTGTGTTATATCCCGGTTTATGCAGAATATTGCATTTCAAAAAAAAAAATTATACTCCAAAAAAAAGTGTTACAAATGCATCTTGTTACGATCATCCTCGTGGGAATATTAAGAGAGAAATATGCAAGTTTCAAGAAATATCTGAAGGTCAACATGTTAGAAACAGCGAAAGTCCGTCGAGGCTGTGGGAGGGAGGGTAAGTCAGAGGCTGGGGTATGGGGGGTAATGACACATTGGTCCCGTGTGTGTGCCAGGTGGGATTACTGAAGTGAGAGGAGAAGAAGGAAAGGGGACGAACTATCAACGAAGGACACATGCAATCCTTTTTTTTGAGGTCAGTAGAATCAGTATATAAAGGGGTAGTGGGATCAAGCAGACATCACACTCCACCATGAAGCTCCTGGTGAGTTGTTTCTCCCTCCCTCCTTTCTCAGTGTGGCAGTAGGAACAGCCAGTGATAACCTAGAGATTATAATTATTACATTTGGAAACAAGTGCTGAACCCCCTATGGGTCATACAGCATAAACCTCCAGAGACCCGGACAGTAACCCTGTGATGTAGTGATAAAGTCCGGGAGACAGTGATGCAGTGCTCATGCCTTGGCCACAGCGGCCGGGGAAATAAGTGTTGTGCTCTTATAAAGTTTTAACCAGAAACAATTTGAAACTTGGTGCTGCAGGCACTAGCAGTATTTTAAGTCACTGTTAAAGTACTTTATCATCACTAACTTCGGAGCACAGGAGATAGTCTCTGCGCCGTAGTTTGAGTTCAGTGATGTAGGATACATTACTCTGTGATAATGCAGTTGGATACTTCTACTTCCTCGTAGAGTTCGGTATTGAAGAAGACAGTTCCTTGCTTTACAGTGTTCGAAGTAGAGTCCGTTAAGACATCGTCCCACGCATCACTGATTGTATCGTGAAAAGAAAAAAAAATCCTTTACGTTTGTTTTAACTAAACCCATAATGAGTGAAACGTGTGAAACGCGAGGTATAGGATCTAGCTAGTGCCGGCGAGACCTCAAAACCACTAACGCTACTTGTGACCTGGAGATGATGACCCGTCGTGAGGCGTTTGTGTTTGGACGGCAACACTTGAAAGACTGAGAAACTGTGACTGACGGGAACAGCGTCTCTTCCTGAGTGATTGACAGGAACACTATGATTCCCTGAAGACTGAAAGGATGTGACTGACAATGACAGTGTACCTCTCTGAGTGAATGAATGTGGTTGCACCGAATTGTTTTCAGTCGTTTCGGCTAATGCATTTAATTTTATTAACGCTAACTTTACTTTTTTTATTATTTATTTGCTTTATGTTTTCATCATATATGCTATATATTGATGCCTTACTTCATGAATTTATATTATCTCAAACATTTTCATTATCCTACAGATATTATTGTGCATAGTGGCAGCCGCCGCTGCAGGCTCATTGCAGAGCTACAGTCTACCAACGCCCTCTGGCCCCGGCTTCTCCGTCGCTGGCTCGTCTGCTGGCTTTGGATCTTTTGGAGGCGGTACAGTATCCTTCGGAGGCAGTGCAGGATCATTTGGAGATGCTACTGGATCCTTTGGGGGTACTGGAGGGGCTACTGGATCCTTTGGTGGTTCATTCTCTGGTCTCTCTCATTCTGTGGTCAGTTGTGGGCACGGACAGGTCCGGCATGTGGATGGCAGCTGTGTAACTCCTCAGGTGACCAGAAACTTGTTCTTGTACAAAGTTCCTCCAGCAACACCGATCGTAGCCCCAAGACCAAACGTTCCTCCACCAAGAGTTGAAGACAATATTTTACTCATCCAGTACCCAGAGGAGCTTCTGAGCCAAGAACCCATCGTGGTGCCACCGCCACAACAGAGGAATGTCGTGTACGTGCTCAACAAGCGGCCTCATCATGATCACAAGCTCATTCACGCACCAGGACCTGAGCAGCCAGCTCCCGAAGTGTACTTTGTCAACTATGCTGAGGGAGAGAACCCGAATTTGCCAAGCGGTGGCGATCTCCAGTCTGCCCTTAAAACTGCCTCTGAAGGTGGCGGTGAACTCATTGGCAGCAGCGGTGATGGTCTTGGTGTCAGCATTAGTGGCGCAGGAATCCCTGCTCCATCTCCTGTATATGGAACACCTTGAAAGAGAGGCGCCTCTCATCTTTGCCGCTACTGTCAGATCTACTGACCACTTCACTATGGCGAGAGCGGTTCTTTCATTTCGCTTGGGTTACATGTTAGGGTAGCAATATTATATTTATATATTTATTCTTTGCTGGAAAGCAATTTACCTAAATTATTTTCCTTTTGTGATAACCCAAACCAATTTAGTGGAAACTTTCTCAAAATAAACTGTGAAATTTTATTCCGTTTATATTCTCCTCTCAAAAAACAAAGGAATTAATAACGAAGAGCAATAATAATAATAATAATAATAAAATAGTAGTAGTAGTAATAATAATAATAATAATAATAATAATAATAATATTATTATTATTATTATTATTATTATTATTATTATTATTATTATTGCTATTTATTATTATTATTATTATTATTATTATTGAGGAATTCCCTTCGAGTTTGTTAGAAATGCTGATAAATTCCCACCAGGAAATTAATTTAAGGGTAAAATAGTTAAGTTAATGACACCAAATTGATTAGACTCTTGGACTTCGTCTACATGTGACGTGTTGGCTCCAAATTATTACAAGTGTTTAGCTGTATACTTGTATTAAGAGTTTAAACTAGTGCAGTTCATTCCACACAAATAGTGAAGGATCAATTTTCTTACAGTAAGCACGAGACACACTACTCACACAGGTTTATCTTGAAATGGGACGTCTGAAATGTAATTTCCGCTGAACACCATGGAAGAAAAAGGCGTCAGTATGATTACATACGTGGAAAACAGGACAAGAATACCACAGACAGTAGTAGCGTAAGAAAAAAAAATGTCAGGTAGAAAGAATTTAGACGGGTCTTCGATAGATTAAGACCCGTGTCAGGACACTGTCTTGGGCCTCTTGGCGTACATTATAAGGGAGAATTTAGAGGCGCACCTTGACCAACAACGAATAAATTGAGTTAGTTTGTAACTTTTATAAAAAAAAGTAGACTATAGGTGTGACTATCACATTCTCAATGAACACATTAACATAGGGAACATCAACACATGCATCAATGCAAGCAAAATTTAAGACCTAAGCTACTATTTACTTGTAGACGTTTAGTGGAAAATATTTTTTTTTATTTGATAACATAAAGATTTAGATATTCATAAAAAACTTAAACAGTGGTTGAGAAAATTGGCATGGTGTGTGTATGTGTGTGTGTGTGTGTGTGGGGGTTGTGGGCGGAGGGTAGTGCAGCCAGACTTATCACGCGGCTAGCACAGTGACCACACGTCTTGGAGACTTGTTAAGAAATATTCCCGTTTACCGACTGTCAACAAAGTGGATGATCACAGATTTATTATAAATTAAAACACTTGTGAGAGCAGTCACCTGTGTAACGCTGAGGACATGAGTACCAGAACCTCCGAGAGAGCATGAAGGGAGCGGAATGTTGCAGTAACAAGAATGTCGTGACCTCTCGCAGCTGGCAGCTTCAACTTCGCTAGTTCTCTATATCTCCTTCTCATGGATAAGTATTTTACCTTGATAATATACCTTGGCTAAGTGCACATCTCTGAATTACTCCATATAAAAATTAAATAGTGCTCATCACATGACACATTAAGAATTGTGACATATTATTTATGTGTTTTAGTCTTGAGAAACAAGAGCTTCATCGTCCAAAAAATCGGATTAGCTAATAGACATTAATCTTTGTTTGCAAATTAATTTAACTGTCTTAAATGTAACCACTTCAGATGTCCCGTAAACTCTCCTTATTATGCTTTACCTGGGAACTTTGCCTCATAAAATACTGCGAGATATTCATGGTGGGTCAAGGGGATTTGTTTATCATAACTAGTAAGGAGTTTTAATATTAAAGTTTTAAATAGGGGTACTTGCTATTCGATTAAATACTTATTATAAATACGGCCGCACAACCCAATTGTGATGAAAAAAAAATGTATTTTTCTATTTATTTTTTACATTTTGCTCACTGTGACCAGAGGTCCCATTTCCTCATAAAAACATTACTTTCTGTATAGGCGGAGGAATTACTTAAGAATGTGAAAAAAATTATGGAAAAGGTAAATAATCTCATCTTTTTGATTACTCATGCGGATTTTAGAACTAGTGCAAAAAGTGTCAAAAATTTCGTGCCTCAATGTATTTTATGGGTGACTAATAGAAGTTATTGGGAGCGGCTGTCACACTAATAACACTGCTGACTGAGGACTGCCATTAATGTGATGTCATCCATGTGTCACAAGTAGTTACTGTCTACCTTAATGCTTGGCAGGTTTCTCATTCGCACGAAGAGTGAAAAACCTCTCTTGCATATTTAAATTAGGTATAAATACATACCTAACCTAACCTCATAGGCCCAAAACACAACAGTATCCATTTTTCTAATTTACATCCATAAAAATATAAAAATAATCTGTACATTTATCTAAAATAATTCGCACAGTATATATATATATATATATATATATATATATATATATATATATATATATATATATATATATATATATATATATATAAAGGAAATGATGCCTTGATTGAAGGAATTGGATCTCTACTCCCCTTCTTTAGATCGAGGAGCCAGAGTGCTTACCATTCCCCAGGTGCTATATTATCCGTACGGGTTTTCTATGAATATACTACTACTTCTATTAATACCACCACTACTACTACTACTATTTCTAATATTGTACTACTACTCCTATTTATACTATCATTTCTACAACTGCTACCACTTCTATTTCTATTACTACTACTTCTACAACTACTTCTATTAGTACTATTACTACTACTACTAAAAATAATAATAATAATAATAATAATAATAATAATAATAATAATAATAATAATAATAATAATAATAATAATAATAATAATAATAATAAGAAGAAGAAGAAGAAGAAGAAGAAGAAGAAGAAGAAGAAAATAGAATGATAGTCTGGTCGTCGTGTAGGCGTCACCAGCGAAGTTCAACACTTCTGTGTTAGTTTATGTAAACATTCTGTGTCTTAGGCAAAAACTTCTTGCTCTGACGAAGACAAAGCTACTTGTTCTAAACTAGGAAAACGCAAGAACCTTTTTATATACTTCAAAAAAGTTACAGGAAAATTTTCCTGGACACAACTGTGATTTTTTAATAAAAGATTTATATAGTTTATTGATGAGGTCAAATCCTGTGATTTGAATTTGTTTACAAGGAAAAGTTTTCACCATCTAGTTTTATGACCAAGGAACCCATTCAGTATTGAACTGCTTGGTGAGCAACGAGTTGGTTTTTATTGAAGTTTCTGAAGTCTTTTATGAGAACGAACACTCAAGGCTCTTAAGATACCTGTTAGATACCTGTTAAATCGTAGGATCTGCCGGATACTTGCTTGGTATCTATTTATCTAACGTGTGTATACTCGCACTGATGTCTAGAAAATTTTGTTGTGTTAGGAGCGTTGGTTTGGATTATTGATTTAACAAAGATTGCTTTCTAGTATTAAATCTTATTATATACGACAAGTATGTTAAAAAGGCACAATATGCGGGGTTTTTTTTTTCATTTTATAAAGAAGACGTTTCACCGACCAGGGACATTATTAATTCTCCATTAAGTCCCTGGTGGCTGAAGCCTCTTCTCAGTGTAATGCCATAAACCCTTCATTGTTTTATTAATTCCGAGTGTCAAAGCCACTCACATCCATCAACAGCCGTCAGCATCAACAACCCAGCAGTGGCGTCGTGGCTACATCGGAAATTCCTGTTTCTCAGCTCAGAAGCACGCCAGCGAGTGCTGCGTGTTACCTTGTGGAAAACAGTCTTAATTTTAGCTATCGTAGCCAGCGCCGGTGATTTAGCTATCGTAGCCAGCGCCGGTGATTTAGCTAGAGTTGCTAGCCACTGATTTAGCTAGGGGGTTCTTAGCCACTGATTTATCTAGTGTTATTAATTGGTCATTGACTTAGATTGGGTTGTTAGTTTGGGCAATTATTTTAGCATATATAATTAGTTACGACATATTACCTAGATTAGGGGTTAAATGCTTGGTTAGGTTAGGTTGGGTTACGCTTTCTTTTGATTTCAAAAGAAAGAAAAATTATCATAGGCCCAAAATATAACTGTTTTCATTACACAGCCAACTCAGTATTGGAAAATTTACACAATAAATAACACGAGCAATCTGTCTCTATTTGCCATCGGCATTATTAGTTTTTATTTGCCAAGGAGTATTAGTTTGAACTATTACTTTAGCGAGGATTGTTAGTTAGGGACACTGATTTAGTTAGGATTTTTAATTAGTACCATTGATATACATAGAAATGTTAGTCATTGATTTCCATAGAATTGTTAAGTAATAAATTTAGAGAGGATTGTTAGTTAGGACCATTGACTAATTGGTGTTCGTTACTGCTATTAATTCTGCAAGAATTGTTAAAGTTATTTATCTAACCACATTTGAAAGCAAGAATTGTTTGTTAGCGCTGTTGATTGTGAGTGATGTGTTTGTGTCCCACTACTGCGACATCAGCAGACACCTTCAGCTACCTCTCCTGACTGACGTAGGTTAAGTGGGAACGTTGGAGGTGATTACCTCAAAAGAATTACACAGTAGTATCTACGTCAGGGGTGTCGAACTTAACGAGCGACTGGGGAGAAAGAAATAAGCTATAGTTGGCTAAAAACTGGCAAAGAGTTATGGCAAGGCCATATGACATGGTCTTATTTTCTTTTCTTTTTTCTTTGGTTAGGCCTGAAAACTAATGGTAAGAATCGGGAGGGAAAGGATTGGGGTAAGGAAGAGCAATTAAAAAAAAAAAGATTATGGGTAGACAGGAAGAGAGAGGCAAGGAAGGTTAAGTGGCCTAACCACTCAAGGTGCATTTTAAGAGAGTGGTTTCCTTCACATTGTGACGAGTGTCTTGGTCACCGCCTTTTAGTTCATACAATGTGATTAGCGTCTCTGCAGATTCGATACTATTTTTGTGATTTTTCCGTATTTCAGTTGATGTCCAAACTCCAGCAACTGTGGACCTGTTAAGGGGTTGTTAATATCATTCCTCTTACAGTTAAGCAGACACCTGCTGTCAAGACGACAGCAGGTGTCGGAAATGAGTTTGGTTACGTTACATGTACATTTCGTCGTCTTGGTTACGTTACATGTACATTTCGTCGTCTTGGTTACGTTACATGTACATTTCGTCGTCTTGGTTACGTTACATGTACATTTCGTCGTCTTGGTTACGTTACATGTACATTTCGTCGTCTTGGTTACGTTACATGTACATTTCGTCGTCGACCGCGGGCAGGATGGACAGTTTTTTTTTTTTTTACTTTGATGATGGATTGGTTCTGAAGTTCAAATTCAATGCGAATATCCATAGCCCATTTTATAAATGATTCATGTTGCACTATCAGCAACGAGAGGATCACAGTTACGCAACACGAGCCGAGGGAGATGTGTGGGATTATTGTGATACTGGGGTTGCCATTGGTTCGTAGTCGTAATGGCCAGAAAATCATCATCCAGGCAGACAACTCGCGTCCCAGTCTTCAAAGTATGGAAAGGAAATTTGTAGACCAACTGAGATCAAGTTCTAGAGCAATTTAGTGGTTACAAAGAAACTCATTAGGTGCCGTGGGCTAGAGAGTGAAAAATTTCGTCCAGACACGAGAACTATAATCCAGCGGTAGAACCTATGGTCAAGATGTAGTGGGAGTCAGGGTTGTCAGAGGGAAGAGTCGGAACAACAGTGGAACCAGCCTCAGGTACGGGGCATCCCTAAGACAGGTTTCTGGTTCCTAGTACAATACGTTTCAGTGTGGGGGTCGACAGGGGTTGCCGCTTTTGCTAAGGAACCAGGAGAATGGATGAGCAGCTCAACTGACATGAAAACAGATAAAGACGTGGAAGGATGAGAATACATGGAAAAATAAAAATCTTCCATCAACAACGTTCTCAACTGACGTTACAAGTAGTACTGGTGTCCCTGGAAACCGCCTACAACTTTATCTGGTGTCCACCACTAGGATGGCTATTCCAGAATCATTTGAGTAAAGCTCAGCAAAAGCTTGTGTTTAGAGAGCACCAACAACGCAGTTCGTAATTTTTATTTAGCTAATAAGGAGGGGAGGGTGAAGCTTAAAGAACAACATTATTCTTATTATATTCATTAGAAAGCGCTAAATCTGAATGGGTCATACAGCGCACTTGTGATAAGTATTGGACACAAAACTCGCACAATGATATCTCAAGGAGAAAAGCCTAATTCCTCTGTGTGAAGGCTCCTAGTGGTGGTGACGGGACAATACCTATGTATTAATCAACCTCCCTATCTATCAGAGAATCCAACACGCAGACTTCACTTTATATCTCCTTCACCGCCTTGATACATTTATTATAACTGCTATATACTCCTCTCCGAAGGTCCAGAAATGAATTCACACTATGACTCTACTGAAGGTAAACTATTGTACTGTGGCTTCCATTTTGCGCTCGAGCTGACCCTCCACTCAGCTAACCCCTTCCAAATGCGTCGCCCTTCCAACGTAGCGCTGTATTACCTATTCAATATAATAATAATGTTTGGATCAAGATTCCTTCACCGGCATCAAGGCTTTCCCTCTCTATCCTTAAATTTATAATATTCACCAGGACAGTCTTGACATGGGTCTTAATCTTTCGACGACCTGTATAAGTTTGTTATAATTGTTGTAATATTCGTCAGGACAAGAGTCTTGACACGGGTCTTAATATTTCGGGGACCCGTTTGCTTCTGTTATAAAACAGGACAAGTGTTTCCTGAGAAACAGGACAAGTGTTTCCTGAGAAACAGGACAAGTGTTTCCTGAGAAACAGGACAAGTGTTTCCTGAGAAACAGGACAAGTGTTTCCTGACGGCACTAGAACTTTTGGTAATCTGACCGAGGCCTTCCGCTGGCTTATCGGTTCACCCCTTTAAAAATTAAATTACTTCTATAAGGGGCTGTACTCATTAACATATTCCTGGTCTGATGACCACTTCCTTGGAAACATTAATTTACAAAGGACCCTTAATGATCTACCGCAGAAATGCTAATCATCCAGCCAGAACTATCCGTACTTTTTTCTGTTAATTAGATTACAACATTAAATTTACTTATTAAAAATTAACAATTCTAAACGTAATTTAGCTTTTAGCAACTCGAGAAATTACCAAGCATAAAACAGGAATAAAAGGAACACTTATTTAGCAACTGTGTAAAGACTAGGATGCTGGATCTCATGTAAGAATTGATTGCTCTGAGGAACGGTCAGGTGGTGTGTAATTTTGATATTAGTCAGATAAATGCACACCTCCGCTCCCTCTGTGTTCAAGACGCCGATGCCATCCTAAGACAAACTATCCTCCCTACTGAAGAAGTGGTTGGGGAACTATTATTTAATGAGCTTTCCCCACTAGGCATGAAGACATCGAGACCTTGCATGTGTTTAAGGCCAACCACAGTACCCTGTAGAAAGACCTGTTATTATTATTATTATTATTATAAATATTATTATTATTATTATTATTATTATTATTATTATTATTATTATTATTATTATTATTATTATTATTATTATTATTATTATTATTATTATTATTATTATTATATTAAAATGAAAATATGATCTCAGCTAGCATTAATATCGAGAGAAGGAAACCAATAAAAATTATGTATCTATAACAACGTATGCTTGATCATACCAGATTTCGCAGTGAGGATCACACTGCAGGACCATCTACAGACTTTAGGTTCTCGCAAAATAAAGAACAGTATCTGCCAATTCCCCTCCCTTCCCCATCCCACCTCTTCTTGAGCCCCCTCCAAGTGTGGAATAAGTCATTCCGAAAACTGAAGAAATTCTCAAATAAAATTTGAAACTCTATGACCACTATAGATCCCGTTACAACACACCTGGTTGATGGATGTGTTGGGTTAAAGGGAGTATGAGACACCAATAGGGCGACCACCTCACTACAATCTGCTAAAATAATTGAGTTTCTGAGTCTAAAACTTTTATTGTCGTTCGTAGTGCAATTAATGATGTATAGCCACAATCTACTAGTCATAATATAGATTCCCACCGTATTTCTCGACTTTTTTTAATACTTCATTCACGTGATCATGAAATTCGCTTAGCGAATAAGACCTCCATAACATACACAATACGATAGTCCAAACCACATCAGCTATTTTGCGAAGACCACACGTTATTGGCTCAGTGCAAAATTTCTCCTCTTCTTCCTAAGCTGCTATTTTTAAGTTGTCGTCTGTCCCTCATCAATCCGAAACCAGGTAAGATGTATTATTGAAGTAAGTGTTTGTAGTTTTATTCGTCAGGAAGGAGGACAAGTCTTTCCTGAGAAGAGTCTTAATCATATGACGGCCCGTTACTGGTTGAAGTCAGTGGCTTTTGTTGTAATAATATTCGTTAGGACAGAGTACCGACACGGGTCCCAGTCTTTCGACGACCCATTTTGATTTATCTGAAGTCAGTGACGGCACTCCCAAGCCTTTATGCGGGTGACTGTGAAAATGAAGTTATATATTCGATAATACTTTATGGCCGGGTGTTCGCGTGGCCTCCCAGTTAATTGGTGAGGACGATTCTACCGGAATAGTCAGGTAACTAATCCTCAGAATCATTCATAACACCACACCAACAAAGTATCATTTACCACCTAAACCAAGAGCAGGACTCAGTTACTAAAAAGAACAGCTTAATTGTACAAAATCAAACCTTACAATTATACACGTAGGAAATAAAGTGGTTACAAGTGGCATTCATTTTAAAGTCGATCAAATATAAATAACGCATTGAGTATAGGTAAAGTGTGTCAGGAAACAGGACAGTTTTCCTCACGCGGGACTTACATGATGACCCATCACTGCAGCTTTTGGTCATCTGACCGAGGCCTTCCACTGGCTTACCGGTTCACCCCCTTTAAAAAATAAAATAAATACCATTTTTTGTTAGTACATTGGCTATATATATATATATATATATATATATATATATATATATATATATATATATATATATATATATATATATATATATATAATTGATCTCTGTATATACAATTTTGTGCTGATGAAAATCTGGAAGAATCTCTCAGTGGGAAAAACATTAAGTTTCAGCACTGAAAATATTAGCTTATAAATGTATACTGATGCAAACAGTGGAGACGTAATTTACACCTGACCCTTTTATTTTGAAATTCCATGAAGGACAAGCGTATAAAAACGCTTAAAATGTTAATAGGAAGATTAGCACAATGTTACACTCTTAACACATATTATCGACTGTAAATGACTGAAAAATAAATATGTGAAAAACATGCAGTATTGCCTCATATGTATATACGTCTTGGCCTAAGTCTTGTCGATATATGAGTATATTGATAAAATTTTAATATATTTCCAACAGAATATAAATAGTGTACAGTAAATATTATTAGCATATGTGGTTGTTACATTTACTGTTGCTTCTGTTTACTTCTAACTTTAACACTTCATAATAACTATTCCAGATGGTGGCATTTCTTAAGGCAGACCATAACGTGCAGATGGAGCAGAGACGCCAGACGTTCCACTGATATCTCCGCTAAGAGTGCCACTTATGCCTCCAGAACTGCCAGTACTAACGCTACCAACGCCTTCAGTGCCTCCAACAATGCCACTGAGTCCATCACCACTGCTACCAATGAGTTCACCGCCACCTTCAGAGGCAGTTTTCAGGGCAGATTGGAGATCGCCACCGCTTGGTAGAGTCGGATTCTCTCCTTCAGCATAGTTGACAAAGTACACCTCGGGAGCTGGCTGCTCAGGTCCTGGTGCGTGAATAAGCTTATGGTCATGATGCGGCCGCTTATTGAGCACGTACACAACGTTCCTCTGTTGTGGTGGTGGCACCACGATGGGTTCTTGGTTTAGAAGCTCCTCAGGGAACTGAATGAGTAAAATATTGTCTTCAACTCTTGGTGGAGGAACGTTTGGTCTTGGAGCTACGATCGGTGTTGCTGGAGGAACTTTGTACAAAAATAAGTTCCGGGTGACCTGAGGAGTTACACAGCTGCCATCCACATGCCGGACCTGTCCGTGTCCACAGCTGACCACATAGTGAGATGGACCAGAAAACTCAGAGCTACCAGAAAATGAGCGTATGTCAACAGATACTAATCCAGTGAAGGCGCCGCCATGGCCATGTCCAGAGGTACGTGGCAAGCTGTAGGTCGGCAGTAGGTCAGCCGTGGCTGCTGTGAATAGGGTCGTCAGTATCTGTGAAATAATTGTACATGTAAATAAACTAAAATCATCTTTTGTTGAGAACTGCCGTTAATTTCTTAAAAAACAGTGTAAATATTTTAGGCTTACAATATTCTAAAAAAAAAATACTATCACTTGCATTTCAGTACACAATCATAAAATCACCAGTATCACAGTCATAAAATGCCTCTATATATGTGTGATTATACATTTAGTAATAAAAAAATAAGAGTGGAATAAGTATGGATGATATATTATTAACTTCTCAGATCCTGTTATTGCATAGACCTCATACATATTTTAAATGTCCCCTCAAAATTAATACTTTTAAGTTATTAAAGTTAACAGAAACGAGATGAAAGCTATTAACACACGGCACACAACCACCCTGCTGTTTGCAAATTCACTCTCACAATGAACATTTTCTAATCACTTCCAAATGATAAACAATTCCATATATAGAATGTGATTGTAACTACTCGTATTGGCTTTTCATATTTTTTTCTATGTAGATACGAATTTCCCAACAAGCATTGCTATTATCTATCATTATTTCTTCACTATAATTATCAGTATGAGTACGAGATATAGAGAACGAGTCCGTAATGAAGTTTTTACTAACATTAGATACTTTTCACGTATTAAAATCATTTCACTAACATTAAATAACTGTCATCATCTAAGACGACATTGTTTTGATTTTTTTGATCATGATACCTTGACACTTCTTCCTGGTTGTGGTCAGAGCGATGCATCACTATTTACTGTATCCCATGTAGCTTTGCAGGATTTCAAGGATTATATCACAAGCAGTTCTTGTTATAATAGTGAGAGAGGAGTGAGACAACTCACCAGGAGATTCATGGTTGAGTGTACTGTCTAAATGTTCTTCCCTTCCTTATATACTACCTCTACTGACCTCACAAGGGCGTGCATGTGTCCTTCCTTGCTCTTCCTCTCACTTCAAGTCTCTCCTGACTAACACACTTGATCAAGTAAAGGTGCCCACCCGGATCGCCACAACAGTTTTATAGCTTGTTTTTTGAGGCATTCTTTCAGTGCTGTCCATTTAATTCTGTTTCATTAGTTATTTACATTATGTCTTCCCAAACGAAGTGTATGGCAGCCATACAACACGTGTGTTTGTGTGTGTGTGTGTGTGTGTGTGTGTGTGTGTGTGTGTGTGTGTGTGTGTGTGTGTGTATGTGTGTGTACTCCCCTAATTGTGGTTGCAGGGGTCGAGACTCAGGTCCTGGCCCCGCCTCTTCACTGATCGCTACTAGGTCCTCTCTCCCTGCTCCATGAGCTTTATCATACCTCGTTTTGAAGTTATGTATGGTTCCTGCCTCCACTACATCACTTGCTAGACTATTCCACTTCCTGACAACTCTATGACTGAATAAATACTTCCTAACATCCCATTGACTCATCTGAGTCTTCAACTTCCAATTGTGACCCCTTATTTCTGTGTCCCCTTGTTTTTGCGTCCCCTCTCTGGAACATCCTATCTCTGTCCACCTTATCTATTCCTCGCAGTATTTTGTATGTCGTTATCATGTCTCCCCTAACCCTCCTGTCCTCCAGTGTCGTCAGGCCGATTTCCCTTAACCTTTATTCGTAGGACATTTCCCTTAGTTCTGATACTAACCTTGTTGCAAACCTTTGCACTTTCTCTAATTTCTTGACGTGCTTGACTAGGTGTGGGTTCCAAACTGGTGCTGCATACTCCAGTATGGGCCTGACGTGCACGGTGTACAGTGTCTTGAACGATTCCTTACTAAGGTATCGGAACGCTATTCTCAAGTTTGCCAGGCGCCCATATGCTGCAGCAGTTATCTGATTGATATGTGCTTCCGGAGACGTGCTCGGCGTTATACTCACCCCAAGATCTTTCTCCTTGAGCGAGGTTTGCAGTCTTTGGCCACCCAGCCTATACTCTGTCTGCGGTCTTCTTTGCCCTTCCCCGATCTTCATGACTTTGCATTTGGCGGGGTTAAATTCGAGTAGCCAGTAGCTGGACCACGTGTCCAGCCTGTCCAGGTCTCTTTGTAGTCCTGCCTGGTCTTCATCTGATTTGATTTTTCTCATTAACTTCACATCGTCTGCAAACAGGGACACTTCCGTCATGTCATTCACATATACCAAGAATAGCACTGGTCCTAGGACTGACCCTGTGGGACCCCGCTCGTCACAGGCGCCCACTGTGATACCTCATCACGTACCATGACTCGTTGTTGCCTCGTTGTGTGTGTGTGTTAGTTAGTTACCATTTTGTCCTAGGCACATTTCGATTAGACACTAGGCCTGTTGCATGTGTGTGTGTATGTGTGTGTTTGAGTGTGTGCGTGTATGTGTGTGTGTGTGTGTGTGTGTATGTGTGTGTGTGTATGTGTGTGTGTGTATGTGTGTGTGTGTGTGTGTATGTGTGTGTTTGAGTGTGTGCGTGTATGTGTGTGTGTGTGTGTGTGTGTGTGTGTGTATGTGTGTATGTGGCATCCCCTTGTAGGTCCACTTGGCCAGTACCATTGGGTAGAGGACCCAGGTTAAGGACCTAGGTCTTACTCATGTGACTTCTTTTCTGAAATTTTCTATTTTCTTCGTCATATCTGCACTCTGCATTCACTTCTTGCTATCCTCTATGAGTTGTTTATAAACAAATTTTCTTCCGACATACATTTGAACTTCATTAAACAGAAAAATAAACAATATATACTTCGTATTGTATTTTACTGTGTGGAATCAAGTTACGCCAGCTGTTAAGTCATTGAGGTCGATGAGTTCAACATTTTTTTTTTTTTAAGAAAACGCAAAATTATTTTCATCTGGTTTGTGTTGAATACTTAAGATATCGAACAAGATGAGATGTTAAACTATTATTTTTTTTTTTTTGACGTTGAAAATTCCTCCCTGATCACTTAACTCTAGGAAATTATATCCAGATGCAGATGAAGAGCTCTCTATCCAACGAACTGGAGCTAGCATCCCTTACCTAGGATTGAACCTGATGGATTCCGAACCCTCAGGCGCTGTATGGTTCTTACGGGTTCAGTACGTAAAATTGAATGTAACAATAATAATAATAATAATAATAATAATAAAAATAATAATAATAATAATAATAATAATAATAATAATAAGGTAATAATACATATAATAATAATAATAATAATAATAATAATAATAATAATAAAAAATAATAATAATAATAATAATAATAATAATAATAATAATAATAATAATAATAATAAAATAATAGCAATAATAATAATAATGATAATAATAATAATAATAATAATAATAATAATAATAATAATATAATAATAATAATAATAATAATAATAATATAATTAATAATATAATATATAAATAATAAAATAATAATAATAATAAAATAATAATAATAATAATAATAATGAAATAATATATAATAATAATAATATATAATAATAATAATAATATATAATAATATAATATAATAATAATAAATATAATAATATCAGAAATTTAATAGATAAAGTAAATACATCAACATTACAGTACATCACATATAATAATAAGTAAAGCATCATGAACACTAGTATACCAGTAAGCGTCACTGGCAACACTAGTATCAGACAAGCGTCACTGGAAACACTATATACCATACAAGCGTCACTGAACACTAGATACAGTAAAGGTCACTGGCAACACTAGATACAGTACGCGTCACTGGCAACATATATACCAGTAGGTCACTGGCAACACTAGATACCAGTAAAGGTCATGGCAACACTAGTATACCATACAAGCGTCATGGCAACACTATATACAGTACAAGCGTCACTGGCAACACTAGTATACCAGTACAAGCGTCACTGGCAACACTAGTATACCAGTACAAGCGTCACTGGCAACACTAGTATACCATACAAGCGTCACTGGCAACACTAGATACCAGTACGTCACTGAACTAGATACCTACAGTCACTGGCAAACTGATCCAGACGTCACTGGCAACACTAGTATACCATACAAGGTCACTGGCAACACTAGTATACCAGTACAAGCGTCACTGGCAACACTAGTATACCAGTACAAGCGTCACTGGCAACACTAGTATACCATACAAGCGTCACTGGCAACACTAGTAGCAGAATCGACTGGCAACACTAGTATACCAGTACAAGCGTCACTGCAACACATATACCAGTACAAGCTCTAACTGACGTGCGGCAACACTAGTATACCAGTACAAGCGTCACTGGCAACACTAGTATACCAGTACAAGCGTCACTGCAACACTAGTTAAGTAAATAAACACTATAATCAAGCGTCACTGGCAACACTAGTATACCAGTACAAGCGTCACTGGCAACACTAGTATACCAGTACAAGCGTCACTGGCAACACTAGTATACCAGTACAAGCGTCACTGGCAACACTAGTATACCAGTACAAGCGTCACTGGCAACACTAGTATACCAGTACAAGCGTCACTGGCAACACTAGTATACCAGTACAAGCGTCACTGGCAACACTAGTATACCAGTACAAGCGTCACTGGCAACACTAGTATACCAGTACAAGCGTCACTGGCAACACTAGTATACCAGTACAAGCGTCACTGGCAACACTAGTATACCAGTACAAGCGTCACTGGCAACACTAGTATACCAGTACAAGCGTCACTGGCAACACTAGTATACCAGTACAAGCCGTTTACATAATACTGCAACACTAGTATACCATACAAGCGTCACTGGCAACACTAGTATCTAGCGTACAATAGCGTCACTGGCACACTAGTAAACACTACAAGCGTCACTGGCACATAGTATACCAGTACAAGCGTCACTGGCAAATAGTATACAGTACGCGTCACTGAACACTATATAACAGTACAAGCGTCACTGCAACACTAGTATCAGACAACGTCACTGCACTCACCCTACCGAAGCGTGCGGCAACATATCACTGACGTACACCTGGTCTCTAGCCACGTACACAAGCCTGCTTCACGCCACGTACACAAGCTCTGGTCTTCTAGCCGCCACTAACATAGGCTTTAAGGCCCTCTCTGTTAAAAAAAAAAAAAAACTATAAGTGATTTATTCTCTCTCTTTCCTCCCACGTGAAATTGAACATGTAGAAACATAGGGTTTGTGGTGATCATGTGGGACTCACAAAACGAGGTGAATGTATGATAAGGCCACATGAAACAAGAAGTACCATGAAATAGGTCTGAAACAGTCATTCTATGTCGCAAAATATTCTAAAAAAAAAAATTATTTTTTCTTATGAAATGATAGAAAATCTTTTCCCGATGGTTTTGACACAAAAAGTACGAATTTTGATGAAAAACTTACGGAATTACGCTCTCGCGAAGTTTGTGATCTCATCGATATATACGCATCGGCGATTTCGCCGATTTTGAGCCCTATTTTCGGCCAATTCCATTGTTCCACTCCACCAAATTCATAGTTATTTCTTTAGAACTCCATTTGTTCTATCGATTGACTACAAGAAACCGCCAATTTACCGATTTTATCTACCCAATAAAGTGGTCAGAATTTGGCAATTTGGCCAATTTCATGCAAAATAAAAAAGAGGTCATTTTCAAAATAGGGTCCAGAATAAACAATGCAGACATTCCTGGCACTGAAATAAGATTTTCTCTGTTCATAAGTCACGTCTTTAGTCCTCTCTTATATTACTCTTGCTTTCTATTTTGATTTTTTATTCACACAAAAAATAGAAGATTTACTGTTATGCAGACTACTGCATTAAGGTAAAAATGGTATAAATAATATCAGTGCGCTTGTGAAAGAATATTAGACTCACCAGTTGACGTGTATTGAATGCGTGGCGTGATTTGTTTACTCTTGAACATTGGCAAAAATCGAACATTTCCGCTACTTTGAGCTCAATTTCAAGGTCGTTTTCATCATGAAACTAATCACAATCATCTCTATTTCTGTAATATGTTTTCCATTCTATCAAATGAGAGAAAGAAAAAGATAATACAACCATATATACTATAAGAAAATACACTCAAAGTCGGCGTTTTAATCCAAAAACACCTTAAAAATACCTTAATACCACTAAAACAGTAGGCAATCTTTGACTTACTTCTACTACTACTACTAATGCTACTGTTGCGTGGAGGTTCTTTCGTAGATTGGGTAATGAACAGACGAGATTGGGATGGTAACTTGGTATATTAAGGTCAATTAGACAGGGTGGAATCTCAGAGTTCGCAGGCTGCGTCTATCCTAGACTGTATCTGGATGGTAACTGAGGCACTGCCCCGAGCAGGGCTCATAGCGTTCAAAGGGTTGATCTTTGACGTGGGTGACCTTTGACATTGGGCTAACGGTTGATCACGTGAGCAGAAACGGTTATACCCTATGAACTATCACTGAGCTTACAGTGACACTACTACTACTATATAATAATAAATGGACTAACTTTCACTTATCTATTTATTAAATAAAATATGTCAAAAAATAATAAAATAATAATTAATAATAATCACAGGATGTATACCCTGTGTGGAAAATTTTGAATTTTCCTAAATTCAGCATGTATAAATTTGAATTATATAATAATTGTATATTAAAATGTGATGCTGATTTGTCCCTTCGAGAAATTTCGAGTGAGGGGGCATGTGCGAGGGAGTGATGCAGGGGAGATGCCATTTGTAATTTGTGGGCACTGGTTGTCGTGGGAAATTCTGCTAATAATCCGGCGTCTTCCGAGCCAAATTGGGGAGTTCGGCCTGAATTTGTTCTTAGGAAACTGTGTTAATGTCCCCTGCTGAAGAATTGGGACAGGAAATGTGCGGGACCTCAAGAATTACGTGTGGGTGGTGGAAGATAAGGGATACAGGAAGTGCACTATTAGTCCTTGCATTTAGATTTCTAACTGGCCAGTGTAGGGCCTAGGTGTCAGGCAGGTGTTGTGGTGTGATCGATCTACAGTAATTAAGTGGTAAGTGATATTACGAATTTCTTTTGTGTACCCATCAAACCTAATCATATACAGTCCACAACTTTAATTTACCAGAATAGCTGGTTTTAATATTGTTATTATTAATTTAATGTCAGGTCTAGCTTTTTGTGAGAGTGGTGAAGAAGTGGGCATCGAGGGAGTGACAGTTCGGTGACCTACTGTGACTTAAGTCCCACTTATCTCACCCAATTTACTTGCACGTAATAATTCAGGTAATACCCTGTAAATCTCATGCAGGTAATTTGTTCACATAATAATAATTCAAACCCCGAGTGATGTATTTCTCTCAGTGTATATATGCCAAGAGTTTATTTTAATCTCTCCCTAGTGGGATTAGCCCTTGGTTTAGATTATAATAAGGTTACATATAGCCTTAAATGACCCTAGAGTGGTCGATAGGCTTTAAACCTCATTAACCAATCAACCTATTAATGCATTTTTTGCTCATTTTTAATGTAAATATAATTTTTGGAAAGATCTTACATAAAAAAATATTACAATTTAAACAAATCTCTTTTCATATATACAAAAAAAAAATCTTTCTTATTGAAGCTTCGTTTTCCATCACATTATTATTATTAATGCCCTTAGCATTATCTACAGTACTGTAGGATGGTTATATTCACATTCCCTAGTGTATAGATGGTAAGGAGAGTATTTACCCGGAGAATATTTTAATCCTTGTTTATAAAGGTAATATGTACACTGAGGGTGTGTATTTAGAGTGTATGTGTTAAAATAGTATGGATAAGGACACTTGTGTACAGTTCAGGGCATTTATTAAAGGAAGTGTTTCGCCATGAGTGACTTCATTCGGACTGATGAACCCTCTCGTGGAGAAACGTTTATTTTACTGAATACCCTGAACTATACACAAATGTCCTTTTTCACAGTCTGTCGTTTGTGGTTGACTCTCCTGGTGAGTCCCGGTGCTGGGCTTCACCACACGGTGTGATTGCATTTTGTGTCAGTGTATGTACATAAAAGTCTTACTGACTGTGGTGAACAGGTGACATGCAGCCTTAGTGACCCTTTGAGTAGTCGACATGCTTGAAGCTCGATTAACCAACCAATCAACCTTAATTGTAGAATCAGCAATGCAGTTGTAGAATCTATTAGTGAATATAATTTATTGCATAGTAAGTGCATTTACATTTTTAAATCACTAGGATTTGACATACTTAAGCTAAATATATTAGTAGTAGTAGTAGTAGTAGTAGTAGTAGTAGTAGTAGTAATAATAATAATAATAATAATAATAATAATAATAATAATAATAATAATAATAATAATAACTCAAAAAAGTCAAGCAGTTCAACTTAAAAATGGAACTACATTCAGTTATCTATTTATTGATAGGTAAACATAGGTGATTGTGCAGGTAAATATGTACAGGTACATATTTACTGCTAGGCGAATATAGGCAACACGAGTACGGACACTAACTCCAAGGTACCTATTTATAGCTAGGCGAACATAGGAAAGAGCTGCAAGGAGACTTGCCCTGGGGAAAAGAAGATAAATATTTACGTTATATACAGTACATTAAAAGAGTTAAACCTGTCAGAGCCGTACATTGCCTCTGATGGTAGACGTAACTAATATGGTATGTTCATAAGGAGGCGCAAACCTGTAAGGGTCACACACTGCATGGAGACTTCCTTAAAATATAAATATGGGTAGCTCCAATTTCATGGATAGCAGATAATGAGTCCTAATTTTTAAGGTGTTGACCGAAAAACCAGTGGAAGGACTCGGTCAGATGACCAAAAAGGGTCTTAGTCATATGATGACACGGGTCACATGACTCCAGTTCACATGACTTCAGACCCGCGTCAGGAAACAACTTGTCCTGCTTCCTGACGAATCTTACCTAACCTAATCAGATAATACTAATATTTTTATGACGGACAAATGCGACGTTTTAAGAAGCAGCAAGTGGAATTTGAAAGCAAAAATATTAATCCATGACTGAACTAGTCAATATTTCACATGCACACATAACACTCAAAACTATCTATCATCAGAAAAGATGGCATTAAATTAGGCATAATTACTATTTATTTACTTTTCATTTGCAGTTAACAGGAGGAGAGGAGGTGTTGATTCACCGGGAATTCTCCCGGCCCGGGTCTTTACCAGATGGCTACCCGGCTCCGGCTCCCTGGCGTGGGAGTGTTAGAGACCTATGTCTCCCATGGGAGGGGATACCCCTCATCAGCGGGACCAACTGGCCCCAGGCCTAGCCACATTCCCCACCAGCACGAGGCATGGAGGTAGATAGATGCTAGACCTCTCTGGTCTGCCACCTTCCCTAACGGGAAGGGCAGGCTTACGAGCTGCAGATTGTAGCAAGCTCCAGCCTTGGCACCTACCCTGCCCTAGAAGGGCTGGGCATGGTGATCGACCTGCAGTTAACAATATTGATTTTAAGAGAAACAGACAAAACAAAAAAAAAAAAAGAATTGAAAATATATATGTAATTTTCTTGTATATTTTTTTCTTAAAGTTTATTGTTCTGAACTTGAGTCCTACATTTTATATTACTTTTAAAGCACTTTAATGATAAAAATAATGAAAATTTCATATGGTGGGGTGGGCGTCTCTGAGCTAATTTCATTCTACTCCCCGTTTGGTGTACCAGCCTCCACGAGCAGTGGCCTACACGAGCAGTGGCCTCCACGAGCAGTGGCCTCCACGAGCAGTGGTCTCCACGAGCAGTGGCCTCCACGAGCAGTGGTCTCGTTCGTGGTTTCAATAATATAAAATATTGCTCGTGGAGGCTAGTACACCAAACGGGAGTAGAATGAAATTAGCTCAGAGGCACCCACACCACCGTATGTCCTCGGATCAAGGTAAAACACCTAGCTCTGCTGGATGCTTTATTCTTGTAGGATTGCTTGGTCCTGTGGGTTAGAGCGTCATGCGGTTTTCGCTCACCATGGGGGGGGGGTGCCAAAACAACATGAGTTCGAATCCCTCGGCTAGTCGCAGTGTTGTTATTGATTCAATACCACTCGTTCATGGTTTCATATATATATATATATATATATATATATATATATATATATATATATATATATATGTCGTGCCGAATAGGTAAAACTGGTCAGTTAGCAAGAACTCGTTTAACATTAAGTCCTTTCACAAATTTTCCGTTATACATTTAAAGATATATTGTTTTAATTTATGTTAATTAATAATTTTGTACCAAAAGAACCTTAGAAAACTTACTTAACCTTATTATAACAAGCTTAATTTAATTTAGTCTAATCCAACTAAATATTTTTTAGAAAGTTTACAATAATTTAATAATAAACAAACACAATGATATATATTTTTTTTTTCGCTAGGTTCAGAATGATTTTTGAGAAATTATTGCATACACAAATTTACGCTTGCCTTATTCGGCAAGAAGAGCGTTGCTCTTTAAGCCAAAATCTCAAGTTTTACCTATTCGGCACGACACACATCATTATTTCCTCTCAGATATATGAACAGCAACTACTGAGCGGAAGAATGATATTGGTCTATGCCTTTTACGTTGCTGCAACTGCAATGGTTCTTAAGGAGCAATGCAGTGAGAAGAAAGGAATGCAGGAGAGCTCAAGCAAGTGTTTGCAGGGACACAGTGCAGCCAGGAGCCAACAGCCAGAGGGTTCCAGCCAGGCCGCGACCTCCAAGTTCCAGATGTCATGGAACAATAATACTAATAATAATAATCTTTATTTCTACAAGTACATGTACAATATATGCAGGCCTAGTTGACATCAATGACATACAACTATACAGGAAGTACCTTGTTATGAAGAGCATTTCGGGCAAATTATAATAATATCTTTATTTACTACAAGTACATGTACAAGGTATACAAGCCTAGCTGACATCAGTGGCATACTACTATTCAGAAAGCCCCTTGTTATGATAAGCATTTCGTGCAAATTAGGTTAGTGTCCCAGGATGCGACCCACACCCAGGTACCCATTTTACTGATGGGTGAACATAGACAACAGGTGTAAAGAAACACGCCCAAAGTTTCTACCCTGGCTGGGAATCGAACCCAGACCCTCGCCGTGTGAAGCGAGAGCTTTAGCCACAAGGCTAAAGGTGATTGGTGAACAGGGACATTTTATACTAATATTACAATAACCCTAATTTTTAAATGGGTGGACCGGTAAGCCAGCGGAAGGCCTCGGTCAGATGACCAAAAACTCCAGCGGCGCGTCAGGAAACACTTGTCCTGTTTCCTGACAAACCTTACCTAACTTGAACATGGACAGCAGATCAGGTGTCTTAAGGAAACATGTCCTAATGTTTCCACCCGTACCGGGGATCAAACCACGGACCTCAGTGTGTGAGCTGAGTTAACAGAAATATATATAACTTGTCAGTAAGCATAACAGTTCAGCCGAATGTCATTCCATTTTTATTAAAAGAGCAGTAGGCAATTTTGTTGTGCTTTTCACACCATCTTAACACCACCGCCATGGTCTGGGAGTTTCCATTATTCTTACGTAAATACTTAAGCTCCTATATCCGCCACGATTGACTTGTAATCAGTTTATCAGTTATATATCGTAGGAGCTCTACGATACAAGTGACGATCAAGCCAAGACTCGTGCAACACCCCGTGATGTTGCAATGTTGTGGCAATTTTCCATTATTACTGTTAATTTCTTTCTCAAACTAACTATTTTAAACTTCAACCAATTTTTAAGCCAAGTCCTATTTTTATTCTCTTTTCAACAACTGAAACCATACAAGTTAAGATAAGAATAAATAAATAAAAATGATAGAATATTTGACCACATCATAGAGGATGGGACCTTCTATGTTCAGAGAGACCGTAAACTAAAGTAAAAACGAGACGCTTGTACTCCCCGCTAACGCAAAACAATGAGTCTGCCTGTCGTGTACATACACTTATAAGACTTTTCCTCAATACACGCAATCTCCATAGCACATGAGTAATTCGTTGCCACGGTGACCGTGTTCCGTGGCCTGGTAGGCAACGCTCTCGTTTCACACACTGAGTGTCCACGGCAAGGGTGGAAACATTGGTCGTGTTTCCTACACCTGCTGTTCCCGTTCACCTAGCAAGTAAGTAGGTACCTGGGTGTTAGACGACTAGTGAGACTCGCATGCTGGGGGACAAGATTGAAGGACCCCAATTGAAATAAGACAGTCCCCTATGACTGTCTTGGGTTATCCTGGGTGGCTAACCCTCCGGGTTAAAAGCGGCAAGGAGGAATAACATCTTGTAAGAGTGTGGAAGAGTCCGTTGTGAGTGTGGGGAAAGTTCGGGAAGCAGTGGGTAGAATGAAAGGGGGTAAAGCAGCTGGGATTGATGGGGTAAATATAGAAATGTTAAAAGCAGGTGGGGATATAGTTTTGGAGTGGTTGATGCTTTTATTTATTAAATGTATGGAAGAAGGTAAGGTACCAAGGGATTGGCAGAGGGCGTGCATAGTTCCTTTGTATAAAGGCAAAGGTGACAAGAGAGAGAGTGTGCAAAAACTATACCTGGAGAGTTCCAGTGGTCAACGCCCCTGCGGCCCGGTCTGTGACCAGGCCTCATGTTGGATCAGAGCCTGATCAACCAGGCTGTTACTGCTGGCCGCACGCAGTCCAACGTACGAACCACAGCCTGGCTGGTCAGGTACCGACTTTAGGTGCCTGTCCAGTGCCTGCTTGAAGACAGCCAGGGGTTTGTTGGTAATCCCCCTGATGTATGCTGGGAGGCAGTTGAACAGTCTTGGGCCCCTGACACTTATTGTGTTGTCTCTCAACGTGCTAGTGGCACCCCTGCTTTTAATTGGGGGGATGTTACATCGCCTGCCGAGTCTTTTGCTTTCGTAGGGAGTGACTCGTGTGCAAGTTTGGTACTAATCCCTCGAGAATTTTCCACGTGCATATAATAATGTATCTCTCCCGCCTGCGTTCTAGGTAGTACAGGTTTAGGAACTTCAAGCGTTCCCAGTAATTGAGGTGGTTTATCGCAGTTATGCGTGCCGTGAAGGTTCTCTGCACATTTTATAGGTCAGCAATTTCACCTGCCTTGAAAGGTGCAGTTAGTGTGCAGCAATATTCCAGCCTTGATAGAACAAGCGACCTCAAAAGTGTCAACATGGGCTTGGTATCCCTGGTTTTGAAGGTTCTCATTATCCATCCTGTCATTTTTCTAGCAGATGCGATTGCTACGGTGTTATGGTCCTTGAAGGTGAGATCCTCTGACATGATCACTCCCAGGTCTTTGACATTAGTTTTCGCTCTATTTTGTGGTTGGAATTTGTTTTGTACTCCGATGAGATTTTAATTTCTTCACGTTTTCCATATCTGAGTAATTGAAATTTCTCATCATTGAACTTCATATTGTTTTCTGCAGCCCATTTAAAGAATAAGGGTGCTACTTTAGCGTGCGGTCTACCAGTTCATTTACACTAACCTAACTTAACCTAGGTTAGGTAGTAGACCGCACGTTAGGTTAGGTTAGTGTAAATGAGCTGGTAGACTGCACGCTAAAGTAGCACCTGAATTAGTCTGATGAGTATATACCTGGTAAAGTCTATGGTAGAGTTATTAATGAAAGAATTAAGAGTTAAGCATTTCAAATCTCTTTCGTTGTCCACTGCATGTGGCAGGATGTGATGAAATAACTTTGAAAACAAGCCTGGTGCCCCGAGGTATGGGGAAGCATCGCTTAGCTTCGGCTAAGCGCCCATACTTATCTGGGGTCTGGCTCCGTGGTAAAGTACTGTGGACTCTGATACAGGGTTTGCAGGTTCGAGTCCTGCTGTGGACGTAGAGACAATGTAAATCATTTCGCCTGTTTGCGAATTGCTAAGCATATATATATATATATATATATATATATATATATATATATATATAACAACCACTGTGAAAAAATAGTGAAATTCCAAGTGCTTTTTTGATTTCTCATATTAACAAGGAACTTTATCATAGTTCCTTGATAATGTGAGAAATCACGAAAGCTCTTGGAATTTCACTATTTTTTCACAGTGGTTGTTCTGCATATTGAGATATCACCTGTTTACTGCTAGTTACAGTGTTGTTACTGTTCGTGGTTACAATAATATAAAATACTGCTTGTTGAGGCTAATACACCAAACGGGGAGTAGAATGAAATGAGCTCAGAGGCACCCACACCACTGTATGTCCTCGGATCACGGTAAAAAAAAAAAACTAGCTCTTCTGGGTGCGTGATTCTTGTAGGATTTGGTGGTCCTGTGGGCCAGAGTGTCATGCGGTTTTTGCACACCATGAGGCGGGCCAAAACAACATGGATTCTAGTCCTTGGCAAGTCGCAGTGTTGTTATTGATCAACAGCGCTGCTGTTCAGAGGGGTAATGCATGCTGTATTTTAGGCACGCGCCCCAGCTCTGAGGAGCTGGATGAGATTTTCGCATTATAATCAGTGACAAACATGTAACAATATGTACTAGACATGTATCTATCACACCTTATATACTGTATATGCCATCTTTATAACAATGTATCTCTTAAATCTTTTGTACCATATTATGTAATAAAATATACCTATTGGTAAAAAAAAAAGAATTAAAAGATGGGGTGGTAGGAGAAGTGGAATATTCAAATGGCTTCAGGAAGAAATCCAAATATTCTTCCTTGAAACCTTTTTATCCACTTCTCCGAGACTATGGGTCCCACAATTTATATATACATATATATATATATGTCGTGCCGATTAGGTAAAACTGGTCAATTAGCAAGAACTCATCTAAAATTAAGTCCTTTCTAAAATTTTCTCATATACGTTTAAAGACATATTTTTTCAATTTATGTTAATGTAAGAATTTATAATTTTGTACAAAGAGAAACTTTGAAAACCTACCTAACCTTATTACAAC
Organism: Cherax destructor; assembly: GCA_009830355.1. Classification (NCBI taxonomy): domain Eukaryota; kingdom Metazoa; phylum Arthropoda; class Malacostraca; order Decapoda; family Parastacidae; genus Cherax; species Cherax destructor. The sequence goes on along the minus strand of WNWK01008815.1, from coordinate 8,466 downwards.
AAGCGCAATTTAATTTATCCTAACCCAACTAAATATATTTTAGATACGTTAACATTAATTTAATAATAAACAAACACAATGAAATATATATTTTCGTTATGTTCAGAATGATTTTGGCGAAATTATTGCATACACAAATTTTCACTTGTCTTATATGGCAAGGTGAGCGTTGCTATTTAAGCCAAATCGAAGTTTACCTAATCGGCACGACATATATATATATATATATATATATATATATATATATATATATATATATATATATATATATATATATATATATATATATATATATATATATATATGTCGTGCCGATTAGGTAAAACTGGTCAATTAAAAAGAACTCATCTAAAATTAAGTCCTTACTAAAATTTTATCTTATACGTTTAAAGATATATTTTTTCATTTATGTTAATGTAAGAATTTATAATTTTGTACCAAAAGAAACTTTGAAAACCTACCTAACCTTATTACAACAAGCGCAATTTAATTTAGCCTAACCCAACTAAATATATTTAGATACGTTAATATTAATTTAATAATAAACAAACACAATGAAATATATTTTTTCGTTAGGTTTAGAATGATTTTGGCGAAATTATTGCATACACAAATTTTCGCTTGTCTTATATGGCAAGAGGAGCGTTGCTATTTAAGCCAAAATCGCAAGTTTTACCTAATCGGCACGACATATATATATATATATATATAATGGGCCAAAACAACATGGATTCTAGTCCTTGGCAAGTCGCAGTGTTGTTATTGATCAACAGCGCTGCTGTTCAGAGGGGTAATGCATGCTGTATTAATGGGCTAGTTACCCCTTCTCCTGTACAAATCTACTAGAAACGAGAAGAAGAAAAACTTTATAAAATTGGGTTGTCTGAATGTGCGTGGATGTAGTGCGGATGATAAGAAAGAGATGATTGCCGATGTTATGAATGAAAAGAAGTTGGATGTCCTGGCCCTAAGCGAAACAAAGCTGAAGGGGGTAGGCGAGTTTCAGTGGGGAGAAATAAATGGGATTAAGTCAGGAGTATCTGAGAGAGTTAGAGCTAAGGAAGGGGTAGCAATAATGTTGAAGGATCAGTTATGGAAGGAAAAGAGGGAATATAAATGTGTAAATTCAAGGATTATGTGGATTAAAATAAGGGTCGGATGCGAAAAGTGGGTCATAATAAGCGTGTATGCACCTGGAGAAGAGAGGAGTGTAGAGGAGAGAGAGAGATTTTGGGAGATGTTAAGCGAATGTATAGGAACTTTTGAACCAAATGAGAGAGTAATTGTGGTAGGGGACCTAAATGCTAAAGTGGGAGAAACATGCAGAGAGGGTGTAGTAGGTAAGTTTGGGGTGCCAGGTGTAAATGATAATGGGAACCCTTTGATTGAACTTTGTATAGAAAGGGGTTTAGTTATAGGTAATACATATTTTAAGAAAAAGAGGATAAATAAGTATACAAGATATGATGTAGGGCGTAATGACAGTAGTTTGTTGGACTATGTATTGGTAGATAAAAGACTGTTGAGTAGACTTCAGGATGTACATGTTTATAGAGGGGCTACAGATATATCAGATCACTTTTTAGTTATAGCTACAGTGGGAGTAAAAGGTAGATGGGATACAAGGAAAATAGAATCAGTAAGTAAAAGAGAGGTGAAGGTTTATAAACTAAAAGAGGAGGCAGTTAGGGTAAGATATAAACAACTATTGGAGGATAGATGGGCTAGTGAGAGTGTAGGCAATGGGGTCGAAAATGTATGGGGTAGATTTAAAAATGTAGTGTTAGAGTGTTCAGCAGAAGTTTGTGGTTACAGGCGAGTGGGTGCGGGAGGGAAGAGGAGCGATTGGTGGAATGATGATGTAAAGAGAGTAGTAAGGGAGAAAAAGTAGCATATGAGAGGTTTTTACAAAGTAGAAGTGATGCAAGGAGGGAAGAGTATATGGAGAGAAAAAGAGAGGTTAAAAGAGTGGTGAAGCAATGTAAAAAGAGAGCAGATGAGAGAGTGGGTGAGATGTTATCAGCAAATTTTGTTGAAAATAAGAAAAAGTTTTGGAATGAGATTAATAAGTTGAGGAAGCCTAGAGAACAAATGGATTTGACAGTTAAAAATGGGAGAGGAGAGTTATTAAATGGAGAGTTAGAGGTATCGGGAAGATGGAGAGAATATTTTGAGGATTTGTTAAATGTTGATGAAGACAGGGAAGCTGTGATTTCGTGTGTAGGGCAAGGAGGAATAACATCTTGTAGGAGTGTGGAAGAGCCAGTTGTGGGTGTAGGGGAAGTTCGTGAGGCAGTGGGTAGAATGAAAGGGGTAAGGCAGCTGGGATTGATGGGATAAAGATAGAAATGTTAAAAGCAGGTGGGATATAATTTTGGAGGGTTGGTGCTATTATTTAATAAATGTATGGAAGAGGGTAAGGTACCTGGGGATTGGCAGAGAGCGTGTATTGTTCCTTTGTATAAAGGCAAAGGGGACAAAAAGAGAGTGCAAAAATTATAGGGGAATAAGTCTGTTGAGTGTACCTGGTAAAGTGTATGGTAGAGTTATTATTGAAAGAATTAAGAGTAAAACAGAAAGCAGGATAGCAGATGAACAAGGGGCTTTAGGAAAGGTAGGGGTGTGTAGACCAAGTGTTTACAGTGAAACATATAGGTGAACAGTATTTGATAAGGGTAAAGATGTTTTGTGGCATTTATGGATTTGGAAAAGGCGTATGATAGGGTAGATAGGGGGCAATGTGGCAGATGTTGCAGGTGTATGGAATAGGAGGAAGGTTACTGAAAGCAGTGAAGAGTTTTTATGAGGATAGTGAGGCTCAGGTTAGAGTGTGTAGGAGGGAAGGGGACTATTTCCCAGTAAAAGTGGGCCTTAGACAAGGATGTGTATGTCACCGTGGTTGTTCAATATATTTATAGATGGGGTTGTAAGAGAAGTGAATGCGAGGGTCTTGGCAAGAGGTGTTGGGCTAAAAGATAAAGAAGCAAATACAAAGTGGAGTTGTCACAGTTGCTTTTGCTGATGACACTGTGCTTTTGGGAGATTCTGAAGAGAAGCTGCAGAGGTTGGTGGATGAATTTGGTAGGGTGTTAAAAGAAGAAAATTGAAAGTGAATATAGAAAGAGTAAGGTGATGAGGATAACAAAAAGAATAGGTGACGAAAGATTGATATCAGATTGGAGGGAGGGGTATGGAGGAGGTGAATGTATTCAGATATTTGGGAGTGGACATGTCGGCGGATGGGTCTATGAAAGATGAGGTGAATCATAGAATTGATGAGGGGAAAAGGTGAGTGGAGCACTTCGGAGTCTGTGGAGACAAAGAACCTTGTCCATGGAAGTAAAGAGGGGAATGTATGAGAGTATAGTTATACCAACGCTCTTATATGGGTGTGAAGCATGGGTGATGAATGTTGCAACGAGGAGAAGGCTGGAGGCAGTGGAGATGTCATGTCTGAGGTCAATGTGTGGTGTGAATATAATGCAGAGAATTCGGAGTTTGGAAATTAGGAGGAGGTGCGGATTACCAAAACGATTGTCCAGAGAGCTGAGGAGGGGTTGTTGAGGTGGTTTGGACATGTAGAGAATGGAACGAGACAGAGTGACTTCGAGAGTGTATAAATCTGTAGTGGAGGGAAGGCGGGGTAGGGGTCGGCCTAGGAAAGGTTGGAGGGAGGGGGTAAAGGAAGTTTTGTGTGCGAGGGGCTTGGACTTCCAGCAAGCATGTGTGAGCGTATTTGATAGGAGTGAATGGAGGCATATGGTTTTAATACTTGACGTGCTGTTGGAGTGTGAGCAAAGTAACATTTATGAAGGGATTCAGGAAACCGGCAGGCCGGACTTGAGTTCTGGAGATGGGAAGTACAGTGCCGGCACTCTGAAGGAGGGGTGTTAATGTTGCAGTTTTATAACTGTAGTGTAAAGCACCCTTCTGGCAAGACAGTGATGGAGTGAATGATGATGAAAGTTTTTCTTTTCGGGCCACCCTGCCTTGGTGGGAATCGGCCGATGTGTTAATAAAAAAAAAAATATATATATATATATATATATATATATATATATATATATATATATATATATATATATTAAACACTGATCTCTGGCCGACGGAGACTCGACCCTACGAACCTTGTGACAGGAACGCAGTGCTTTACCGACCGTACCACACTGGACCAATACCTTGGCATCCAGCTCACGCTAGATATTTCGCCTGCTCTTGTGAATTCTAGCATATATATATATATATATATATATATATATATATATATATATATATATATATATATATATATATATATATATATATATATATATGTATATATATATATATATATATATATATTGTGAATGGTGGTCTGGTCCACCTCTAGTGCAAGTTGTGGGGACTCGTAGCTACCTATAGATATAGTTCATCCCTTATTTGTCAAGATATATATACACAGAGAGGTGTGTATCTCTCAATGTACACAGGCTTAGTTTCCTTTAATCTCTATTTATTGATAAAAGTACTGTTTACCTGTAATGAAGCAGGCAGCATGCTTCCTTACTGACCCTTTGGAGCAGTCGATAGGCATTAGGCTCAATTTACCAACCAATAAACTATAATTTTATTTAACACGTCGGCCGTTTCCCACCTAGCCAGGGTGACCCAAAAAGAAAGTAAAACCCAAAAAGACAAAAACATATTTCATCATCATTCAACGCTTTCACCATCACTCATACATAATCACTGTCTTTGCAGAGGCTCGGGTACGACAGTTTAAATGCCCCTCCAAACTGCCAATATCCCAAACCCCTCCTTTAAAGTGCAGGCATTGTACTTCCCATTTCTAACCTTCTCCCTCCAACCTTTTCGAGAACGACCTCTACCCCGACTTCCTTCCCCTACAGATTTATACACTCTCCAAGTCATTCTACTTTGTTCCATTCTCTCTAAATAACCAAACCACCTTAACAACCCCTCTTCAGCCCTAATTTCCACACTACGAATTATCTGCATAATATTTAAGCCAAACATTGCACCTTAGACACTGTGTCCAGCCGCCTCCTCGCTGCAGCATTTACATCCCTTGCTTCACACCCATATAAGAGTGTTGGTACCACTATACCTTTGTACATTCCCTTCTTTATCTGCATGGATAACGCTTTTTGTCTCAACAGATACATTAACCCACCACTCACCTTTTTTCCTTCATCAATTTTATTTTTAAGCTCATCCTCCATAAACCCATCCGCTGACAAGTCAACTCCCAAATATCTGAAAACAATAACTTCTTCCATACTACCTCCCTCCAATGTGAAATCCAATTTTTCTTTATGTAAATCGTTTGATACGCTCATCACCTTACTCTTATCTATGTTCACTTTCAACTTTCTACCTTTACACACTCTCCCAGACTCGTCCACTAACCTTTGCAACTTTTCTTTAGAATCTCCCAAAAGCACAGTATCATCAGCAAAAGTAACTATCAACTCCCATTTTGTACTTGATTCCCCATAATTTAATCCCTCCCCTCTCCTCTACACCCTAGCATTTCCTTCTTTTACAACCCAATCTATAAATATATTAAACAACCATGGTGACATTACACATCCCTATCCAAGACCTACTTTTACCGGGAAGTAATTTCCCTCTCTCCTACACACCCTAACCTGAGCGTCACTATCCTTATAAAAACTCTTTACAGCATTAAGTAACTTGTTACCTATTCCATACACTTGCAACATCTGCCACGTTGCTCCCCTATCCACTCTATCATATGCCTTTTCTAAATCCATAAATGCAATGAAAACTTCCCTACCTTTATCTAAATACTGTTCACATATATGCTTCACTGTAAACACTTGATCTACACATCCCCTACCCACTCTAAAGCCTCCTTGCTCATCTGCGATCCTACTCTCTGTCTTACCTCTAATTCTTCCAATAATAACCCTACATACACTTTACCTGGTATACTCAGTAAACTTATTCCCCTATAACTTTTACAATCTATTTTGTCCCCCTTCCCTATAAATAAAGGAACTATACACCCTCTCTGCCAATCACTATGTACCTTCCCCTCTTTCATACATTTATTAAACTAAAATACCAACCACTCCAGCACTATATCCCCACCTGCTTTTAACATTTCTGTCATGATTCCGTCAGTTCCAGCTGCTTTACCCGCTTTCATTCTACGTAATGCCTCACGCACCTCCCCCACACTCACATCCTGCTCTTCTTCACTCCTAAACGATGTTGTACCTCCCTGGCCAGTGCATAAAATTACCACCTCCCTTTCTTCATCGACATTTAAAAGTTCCTCAAAATATTCCTGCCATATTCAGTGCCAGATCAGACGAGTCAGTACCAGAGTTGCCGGGCTGTGGTTTGTACGTTGTATTATGTGCGGCCAGCAGTAACAGCCTCGTTGATCAGGCCCTGATCCACCAGGAGGCCTGGTCATTGACCGGGCCTCGGGGGCGTTGATCCCCGGAGTGGCCTCCAGGTAGACTCCAGGTAGAATACCTTCAGCTCCCCATCTACTAACTCCCCTATTCTGTTTTTAACTGACATATCCATTCGATCTCTAGGCTTTCTTAACCGGTTAATCTCACTCCAAAAAAATTTCTTATTCTCAGCAAAATTTCTTGACAATGCCTCTCCCACTCTATCATTTGCTCTCCTTTAGCACTCTCTCACCACTCTCTTCACCTTTCTATTGCTCTACATATACTCTGCCCTTGTTTTATCACTTCTGCTTTGTAAAACCCTCTCATAAGCTACCTTTTTCTCTGTTATCGCACGCTTTACTTTATCATTCCACCACTCACTCCTCTTTCCTCCTGCACCCACCCTCCTATAGCCACAAACTTGTGCCCCTCATTCTAATACTGCATTTTTAAAACTATTCCATCCCTCTTCAACCCCCCCAATAACCATACTTGCCCTAGCTCATCTTTCTGCCAATAGTTGCTTATGTCTCACCCTAACTTCCTCCTCCCTTAGTTATAAACTTTCACCTGTCTCTTACTTGCTGTTGCCATTTTCCTTTTGTCATATCTACCTCTTACTCTAACTGTAGCTACAACTAAATAATGATCCGATATATCCGTTGCCCCTTTATAAACATGTACATCCTGAAGCCTACCCATCAACCTTTTATCCAACAATACATAATCTAACAAACTACTTTCATTATGTGCTATATCATATATTGTATACTTATTTATCCTTCTTTTCATAAAATATGTATTACTTATTACCAAACCTCTTTCTACATAATTCAATTAAAGGCTTCCCATTTACATATACCCCTGGCACCCCAAATTTACCTACTACTCCCTCCACAACATTTTTACCCACTTAGCATTGAGACCCCCAACCACAAATACTCTCTCACTTGGTTCAAACCTCCCCACGCACTCACTCAACATTCCCCAAAATCTCTCTCTCTCTCTCCTCTACACTTCTTTCTTCTCCAGGTACATAAACACTTACTATAACTCACTTCTCACATCCAACCCTTATTTTACTCCACATAATCCTTGACTTTATACATTTATATTCCTTCTTTTCCTGCCATAACTTATCCTTCAACATTATTGCCACCCCTTCCTTAGCTCTAACTCTATTAGAAACTCTGACCTTATCCCATTTATTTCTCCCCACTGAAACTCTCCTACCCCCTTCAGCTTTGTTTCACTTAAAGCCAGGACATCCATCTTCTTTTCATTCCTAACATCCACAATCATCTCTTTCTTATCATTCGCACAACATCCATGCACATTCAAACATCCCACTTTGACGGTTTTCTTCTGTTTCTTTTTAGTAAGCTATACGGGAAAAAAGGGGTTTCTAGCCATTGCTCCCGGCATTTTAATTAACTTTTACATCACCATGGCTTATGGAGGAAAGATTCTTATTCCACTTCCCATGGATATGAAAGGAAAAGCAATAAGAACAAGAACTATTACGATAAAATAAAAAAAAATCAGCAACCCAGCAATCCTACCATCATGTAAAACAATTACAGGCTTCCGTTTTACTCTCACTTGGCAGGACGGTAGTACCTCCCTGGGTGGTTGCTGTCTACCAACCTACCACTATTAAAAGACTCCTCCAGGAGTTGAACCGAGTCTGGTGATTCAGTGTAGAGGTGAAATTGACTTAATGATCCATCCAAGTGGTCACTGGCCTAACAAACAAACCTCAAAGTGATTGTAGACTCTATCATTCAACATAATTATTGCTTAGTACGTGCACTTTGTCTATTAAGATCACTAGAAAGAAACTTTCTCTATTTTCTTTTTAACACTCTGGCCGTCTCCCACTCAGGTAGGGTGACCTGACAAAAAGAAAATACTTCTACCTCATTTAATCATTGCCTTCCCAGAAGGGCGCCGCCATCATATTTCAGAAGCTCCTCCAAACTGCAACATCACTTCCTTCACAGTGCAGGCGCTGTACTTTCACCTCCAGGAC